>JBBCBC010000029.1:20272416-20475407 GCA_037126765.1 Stenogyne calaminthoides | reverse complement strand
ATTTGAATTATTTGACCAATTTCACTCATTTTTAACGTATTTTTCTAAACTATTAAACTTGACCCGTATTGTATCCCGTGTAGGGTCAAATGTCATGAATTAAAGTCTATACAAATTTTTGTCAGATTGAAAATAGATAAAATTAATACACAGTGTATAAAATATCAAACTATGTAAATTATATTCGTGTGTTGCTTGACCACGATTTATTGGAACTTCACTCACACGTACTCAATGAAATGAAAAAAGAATGTTTAGTTTCCATTTTAAACTTAGAATCAAATTCCATGATAATATTTCAGACTTTATGAATATATACTGAGAATATTTGTATATATTTTCGACAAGTTCATGGTATTTTGAATTTACGACTTTTTCTCGTTCTTCTTTCTTATACTTTTTTCTCTTTTCCGAGTGATTATTCATTTTCACACGTACATAAAACTAGGTATTTATCGGATATATACCTCCCTCCTTAGGGTCCAAAGCAAGATCATGACAGTTAAATAATTAATTAATTATATATATAAAAAAAATTAAGTACAATATTTTTATATTATCACATTAGTAATTTAGTATTATTATCCCATTAAATATATGCAACCAATGGTGTCACTTTCGCATTAATTAGACAAAATTAATTCGTCGACACGGAGGAATATGACAAACATGCATGAAATATTAACATGCATGCATCTAATTAGTTTACGGGTTGGTTCGTATTTCCTTTTATAGAAGATGAATGTTTGGTTGCGAATTTTTATTTCATAGAGGGATAATTGAATTAATTTTTTCTTTTTTATTTTACATGAATTAAGAAAATTATATATATATTATTGTCTTATAACATTTTTGCTCACATGTTCAAAATTAATGCATATGATCACAAAAATGAAGTAGAGGGATAACTGAAATTTGATCATTTAATTTTCTTGAGCAGTGCAAAATGATAGTTATTTTGAGATAAATTTTCTCTTCTGAAAAGACAATTAAAGTAAACCAGATGAAATATTTATTATTTCGTGAGACAAAAGAAGAAAATTATATTTTCAGGTTGAGAAAGAAATGCTTTTATTTTTTCGTTATAATTCTTTTTAATACTATTTGCAATTAAATATCACCTTTTATTTTAAAGTATTACTATTTACTTAAGAAATATTATTTAATTTATCTTACGTACATGAAACACCGATAATAGTAAAAGTATTACCTTAAGGGGTGTTAGGAAAAAAAAATATGTTTTTAAGAAGCAGTTAAAATTAATGATTATAAAAAAAATTGATTAATAGTAAAAGTTAATGGTGTTTGTAAAAAAAATTCAAAGAAAAGTTAATAATATTTAAAAAAAAGTTAATAATACTTAAAAAATACTCATAAGCTTAAAAAACATCCCCTTCAACTGTTATTTTATTTAATTTAATAAAAAAAATTAAATTATTTATACACATAATTCTAAATAATTATAATTAATTATAATTTTTTTTTCAAACACCCTGAAACGAATTTCAGAAAAAATGACAATTCAAATTTAAATTCATTAAATATAAGCATGAACATAGTTTGTCATCAAGCAACTTGAGTTTGATTGGGTGGGTCTCTTTTCTTTGTTAACTATCGATTGCTTCGATCTCAAATAATCTTGTCATCCTTATTTTCTTTGAATCTAGAAATGACACGTGCCTAGCATGTGGTGTGCAGTACCCTAATCCAAATTACCTTTTTCCTTTATCTTTCGCATCACAAAAATAACATTTATTTTTATAAGGGAAAATAATTATTTTTATCCTATAATTATCAATTTTTATTTTGATCCTTTTAATTTTTAAATTTTAATTTTCATGCAGTAGCTTACATATTTTCACTTTTTTTTTCTTATTCATGTAAATTATAGAATAAAAATTTAAATTTAAAAGTTTAAAAGGGCCAAAAATTTAGAAGTATATAAATTACATGAAAAAAATTAAAATGTAATAATTAATAGAACTAAAATAAAAAAGTGACAATTATAGAGCAAAAATACATTTACCCTTTTATATAAATACATCGGTAAAATATGTTTTGTACCCAAATTTTAGAATATAAAAAGGTCGCATAAATTACGCCACCTGGTCTCAGCAAAATATAGGTAATATTATCTCCGTCCCACTATAATTTTCTCGTTTTTCTTTTATGGATGTCTCACTATAACTTTTTCATTCCATAAAAGGAAAAAATAACTTCATTATCCATAATTTTTGTCCTCACATTTTACACAATATTACAAAAAATGTCACTCATTACTCCACTCATAACTTCACATGCTTTTTTCCTCTCTCCTACACAAAACTAGTAAACTACATTTCATTTTTATTATTTTATTATTATTTTTAAATAAAACAACAAAAAGAAACGGAATAATTACATCGGGACGAACAAAGTATATAAATATAATGCATGTCGTACTCTGGGTATTGGGTACAATAATGATCATTGTCAACTGCATTTTTCAAAAGGAAGATGGCATTAATTGGATGCGGTATCGTTGTTGAATTGAAGATAATATACACAAATTATATATGTGTATAATGGAGTAAGGTAACATTAATTAATTAATTACATATTTTTTAAAAACAAATTAATTTACATGTTTAAACAATTAAACTAATGCATCTTGGCACTCAACATTTATTTCGAAAGATCTTTTTACTATTTTTTTATTTTAAAGAAATTTTGAAGTATTAATTTTTGTTTTACGAGATCCTTTTTGACAATCCCGGTCATTTTTTGACTTACCGTTTTAAGCACATTTACTAAAAAAATATCCTTAAAAGTTAAAACCTATATATAAATTTCAGTTGTATATGTTCCAAAAGTGGCCTAAATCATTTTTGAATGGATTATATTATCCGAAAGAATACTACGTACTCAAGAAGTGTGTCTGTATATCAAACTGCAAATTATGCAACCCTAATTATTAAAAGTTTTAATTTCAAGTAATTATTAGAGAATGGTCGCTCTTCCTTGTATACTAGATCATCCATTGAATTTAAGGTATTGATAATCACATCTGTTGCGTACACAGAAAAAAGTTGGGTAGGATTAGGGATGACAATATTACCCTGGCCGGCCCCGACCCGCCCTGACCCATATTGTTTGGGTCGGATCCGCCCCGGACTCGTAGTGAAACGGGACGGGTCTGGGTATTACTCGGGACCCGGACCCGTGCCCTGTTTTATATATTAAAAATCAAAATATATGTTATATAATATATATAAATATAATATATTTTTATATTTTTTCATATTTATTAATATGTTGATAACAAAAATTCAATTTTATGGACGTTTTTAGGTCTATATGAAATATAATATGTTATTTAAATTAAAATTATCTATTGATATCAATATTTTAAATTATAAAATAAAATAAAATATGAAAAGATATTTAATATGGGTCGCCCCGTGCCCCGAGCGGGTCAAACCCGCCCAGCCCCATTTCAAGAGTGGGTCGGGTCCGGGTATCTAAGTACCCGACCCGACCCGACCCATTGACATCCCTAGGTAGGATGTTACATATTGATAATTAAAAGTTGGAGTATATTCTTTTACACATACTTGTGGGTGTAATAGTGTGTGTAAACTGTAAATAAAAGTATAAAAAAAGCAAGTGTATGAAGTAAGTAAATTTATTGCAGCATATCGACTGTAATATCAACAAGAATTATCACTTGTGTAAAATTTGATGATCTTTCATTTTTAAGAATGGAATTCATATACGTAATTAATCAAGAGTAACACTCTCCTGTGAACCAGGTTCACACTATGAACCCTAATTGAATATGACTCATTTCAATACTAATACACGCGCTTCGGTCTTTCTCGCGACGCGTCGTTGCGCACTCATTCCAGCCCATACACTTTCGTCTCTCTCGCATGAGCAAGTCGCGTCGTCTCGCCGTCATCCCACGCTCATATATATAGCAATAATAATTTTTCAAAGTAACAATTATAATTTTTTTAAGTAACAATGATAATTTTTCTGAGTAATAGTGATAGTTTTTTTGAGTAACAATGATAGTTTATGTATAACAGTGAAACTTATTATAGCAAATAGTGACAGTGATAGTTTTTCTAAGTAAAAGTGATAATTTTTCTGAGTAACAGTGATAGTTTTTCTGAGTAACAATGATAGTTTATGTGTAACAGTGAAACTTATTATAGCATATAGTGACAATGATAGTTGTTCTGAGTAAAAGTTATACTTTTTATGATTAATAGTGATAGTTTTTCTGAGTAACAGCGATAACTATAAAATTATCAATATATATTGTCGTCGAAAATGCCGACCGTTTACCAATGCACGGCGTGGGGGGGGGGGGGGAGGATGGATGAATGGCGGCGGGGAAAGGTGGCACATGACGGGTTTTTCGGGTGGAGAGGGGAGGGATCATACACTACAAGAAAATGAAGATTTGCCTACATTTTCAAATGCCTATGAAATTTTCCTACAAAAATAATTTGGTCCTTAAAAGTGACTATTGCCTAGGATTTGCCTACCAATTTTTAAAATAATCTATGAAAAATTACCTACACAAAATAATTTCCTAGGCAAACTAATTACCTACCATGAAACTACCTACACATTCCTAATTTTCCTAGGCAAACTAATTAACTACAAAAGATAATTTCCTAGGCAACTTACATTTTGTAGACAATTATATTTATTGCTTAGAAATGACTTACAAATAAATTTACCTACGTATTACATTCCGTAGGCAAATTTTACCTATGAATGAAAATGTCTAGGCAAATTGAAATATTCTCTAGGCAATCCTCTATTTTTTGAAAATTTTGTAGGCAATCCTCTATTTTTGTAGTGATATCTGCGCGCTCAAGTATATATATCTGACCCATTTTTAATGTACGGGTCAAGTTTGACCCGGATTCATTTATACAAGTTTTTGTCATTAATCAATATAAGAGGTGCATTCCACTATATTAGGTAAGGTTGATTATATCTTACACTAAAACAAACTGTCATTTAACGAGGGCATTCACGAGGGCTAGAAAAGCCGTTCTAGTTAATAATTAACAAGGGTTTTAAAGAGATTACTGATAAGTGATAACCCTCGGCACTAATGAGGAATATTCAGAGCCCTTGTTACTAACAAGCAATAAATTTTTCTTCATTAATACTGAGGGCTTTAACAAGAATCATAATAGTCCCGCTCTCGCGTGCCCATGTTTATTTTTTAATTTAATTAATTACATTTAAATATAAATAAATACATATATTTAAAAATTTAATAAGTTAGTCACTTAGTTAAATGACAATTCTAAAGCATAGTCAGTCTTAATGACTGAGATGTCCCAAGTTCAAAACCCACCTCTTGCATGTTATGTTAAGTGTTAAAAGCGTTTATGCCGAAATTACACTCGATCGTCTCACCATGAGACGGTCTGACGCAAGTGCGATTGTTCCAACATACCATGACTAGTACAAAATAATTAATAGTGGATAAGCATTACTAAATTAAGCGTTAGTGCCATCGCGATCAGGAGACATAAGTAAGTCGAATAAATTTAGGCAGACATAGAAATAGAATTGAAGATTGTGAATGTTACACGTTAATAATATTACATTGCCCTCAAGACAAGGGCTCTTCACTTGATATTCAATTAGAATAATATATATATGAAGATATGACTATATATATATATATATATGATCATCAAGAATGTGCGTATGGTCTCCAGCGCATTTATGACCCTTTTCCCTAACTACTACGTACGTAAGTACGTACTCAATTTTGATTTCTTCTTATATCATTTATAATTAATCTTTTTGTGTTTTTCAATGAATATTCTACTAATATTGAAGCCAGATACAGTGTTTGCTTGAATTGATATTCTACTTTGGTTTGAGTCAAATGTTATACAATTGGACATTATTTACTACTGTTAGAATCAATCGATACCAATGTACAAAAATTCATGCAGCCGTTTTTGGTGAATTAGTGTAGGAAAAAACTCGACGGTATTATCATATGTAATTAAGTTGAAAATTAAATGAATGTGTAACAAGTGGCCACCACATGGATGATGATATATATATCATATATGTACATGCATGTAAAATGTATATATATATAGGTTTGAGCTCATAATTATATGATCACCAGTCACCACATTATGAATATACTATAAATCGTAGAAGAGCGATGCATCTTCTCTGATCACACACGCAAAAATGCATATTTTATATCTTAATTTCCTCACTTATATCTATTTTATAACTTAAAGCATTGAGTCCCACTTAAAAATTGGAGTGGCTGCATAAGCATTAAACCTTTTTTTTGGGTTTAGGTAATACTTGTAGGGCAAAATTAATCTTCCTTAAACCCGATCGAGTTCACATGAACTTTTTCACTATTACATATACATATACATTATCATTATTATGCTTTAAGTACTCTCGTATTAAAAAAAAGTTAAATATTTTTTTAACATTGATAATACATATATATAATAGTGATAGTGCTTATACATAAAAGTAACACTAAAAAAAAAGTTCACATGAACCCGTTCACAGAAGACGTACTCTACTTTTAGTAACCCAAAATTTTAAATAGTTTTTTTTTATCAGAAAAAGGTGAAATATTTAAAGAAAAATTTAAATAGAATTTAAAGAGACTTTAGTAATATCTATAGACTAAATCTTGTATGCATCCAGGTGCACCATACATTCATAGTGTATTTTAGAACCATGTAAAGATGCAATTATTTATACTGAACTGTGCAACTATTAATATGAAAAAATAGTTGCGCAATTCAAATTATAAAGTTTTGCATGGTTCTAAAATATATAAATAATGTCTGGTCTTATTTGGATCTTGTATCAAACTTCACTCATATTATTTTTGTTTAAAGAAAAACAAAACCAAAAGAATAGGAACAGCTTCACGCGCGGCTGCTTCATGTTTGTGATCTTACATGATTAAACAATGAAAAAAACTTGTATAACAAGGTCTCATATATGAGACGAGATACAATATTTTAATATAAATCAACATTCAATCCGTCAAAATTGTTAAAGCGTCATGCTCGTTTTAAGTCCCGTCTCATTGTGAGATCGTCTCATACAAGTGTCTCTTAAATTATTGTAGTATATTGATTTGACCAGACAAATCTATTCCCTAATGCGATTGATGTCATGAGACTTTATGAAATTTAATTTAACAATCATTTTAAATTTGTGTTCCATTTAAATCTTTTTAAACATATAAACAAACTTAGTTTCGTAATAAAATTTAGCCCCTAAAAGTGAGATGCCTTTGATGATGCAAAAGTGAGGAATAGGATAAAAGGATTTAGTCATCGTTTTTATACGTAATATACTAAAGATAAAATTTTAAGTAACTTAATATTGCAACGACATTTGAGTGCCTTGCGCTCTAGGCAATCACCTATAATTTATTGCAGCGGTGATGTATATTTCGCCGGGACCCTTTCCACTTTCATTTGTAGATGTGCACTTGGTATATATGTGTATTTACAAAAGAGATTTAATAGACTCAAGATAACTCTTAGCAAAAGAGCATATTTTTAGTGAAAATTGCAAATCCTTCGATTCAACGTGACTTTCCGATAAATTACAATCTTCGATGAAACTCTTAAGTATTTATAAATACTTAATAGTAAAATTGAGATAACAAAAAATCAAGTTTGCAATTATAGAGAAATCAAGTTTCAGGCTGCTAGGATTCGAGCCCGCGTGAAAAAAGAATGAATAAGTGATGGCAACAAGAATTGAACCTGCATCATCTATACATTTATAAAAAAAGAATAGTCTCCAAAATACTTGTTTCCGCCCATTCACTTTATTGTTCTCTTCCAATCTCTTTCTCCACTTTCCATAATAATTGGAACAAGCTCAAAACTAATTTACAAGCCCAAATTTAATATGTTAAATAATTGCAACAAACCCAATTAATTTAACTCTAACGTGTTTTGAATTAATTTTTTTAGTGGTCTTATTTAATTGCTTGGTATAAAATTAAATAAATAAATTCTAATTTTACAGAATTGATATAATAAATCATCAAATTGAGAATCAATATAAAATTTTCTAATCAACCTAATAATTTTAAAATAGTGCATTTTTTTTTAATTTTATTGGTTTTGTAATTATTGTTCTCATGACCCAGTATTATTTGACTAATGTAATGGTATTTTGCTATCTATTATATTATATAAATGGTTTTTAGATGAATATTGTTTAAGTAAATTAAAGACAAATAGTTTTTTTTTTTTTAAAAATTAAGCTTCACTTCATTTCATTTCTTCTTCAAATATTCAATTTATTTAATAATATATATATATATATATATATCTGATGTTTTCATAATAGAACGGTGATCAAACCCGGTCTAGGCATTGGTTGCGGTCCAACGGTTGGACGGTTGAACCAACAGTTCAACCGTTAAATTGATTTATGCATATTTCTTTTATATTTTGTATGTTATATTAAAAAATAAATATTTATTCATAAAATATTAAAATTATACTAATTTATAACTTATAAATCTTATATTAAAATAAATACAATAGAGTTTGGAGACCAGAGATGATGATGTTGTGGATTAATTCCACACAATATGTGACGACGATAAAGATATTAAATGAAATTAATGACTTGTGAATGAATTTATTTGAGAGAAAATGATATTGAGATAAAAATAATAACATTATATAGAGAGGTTTAGAAAAAAATAATAAAAAAATAAAAAAAAGTGATTTAATAAATAATAAAAATAATAAAATCGAATTAACCGTTTTTAAGGAGTAATTGGACCGGCGACATGAGCGGTTCACGGTTCGACCGGTTCAACCGGGCGGTTCAACCGGTTTTTGAAAACACTGTATATATATATATATATATAAATTAATTTATTACTCCCCTTCTTTCAATTAATCATATTGTCTCTTCATTGCATATAATCATTAAAAGGTGCATTTATCTGAATATTGTCACACGGTAGTAAATAAGGTGAAAATAGGATTTTTAGTTGTATAATTTGCTTTTCCAAAGACTTTCTTAATCTGTGTGTAAATGGTTACTAGCCTATACGAGAATGATATAGAGCCCATCAGTGGGCACTATATTTGTGCCCACCGCCTACGTGATAACCTACGTGGCAATGCCACATAATAATTTTTATATTTTATCTGCATATATAATTTTAAGATTTGATTACTACTTTTATGCCATAAATATAATATTCTTTTTCCAGTTTTAATTATTCTCTCAATCTTTCTCGCGCTCAGAAATTAAAATACTACACTAACCAGTAACCACCATTGCCCATAACCCATCTGATATTTGTTGGCCAGCAAAATACATCTCCACTTAATTTGAACATCGAGATGTGTCCATGAGTCAGCAGGAGTACAAATTAGGGAAATTTGAGTCCATGGTATAGCTTTCGGCTCTCCCGTTCCATGAAAACAAAATGGGTTGATGCTAATGTTTTTTTTCTTGAAGTTTACAAGAGCAGGGAAGACCAAGACAATGGTGAGGATGAATTTCTCTTTATTTTAGAGTGATGTTTGTGTGCATTTGGATTCAATTTTAGTTTGGATGAACCATCTACACTCTAAACACTAAATTATGAACCCTAAATCATAACCTATTCGGGCCGAGTGAACCATGAACCAGTCGGGCCGGGTTCGGTTCGGGTCCAGCCTGTAAAAAACTAAAATATAAAATCAATTGCACCAGTTCTAAATTGGTGCAAAGGTTGACCTGAAGTATTTGCCTAATTTTATAACCATCAATGCTTTAAAAATGTATGCAACATCAAAAAAATTATGTCGTGAGAAAATTTTGAAGGAGATGATGGTTAATGTAGTATTTTAATTTCTGGACGTGAGAGAAATTGAGAGAATAATTAAAATTGAAAAATAAAATATTACATTTATGGTACAAAATAATAATCAAGTCTTAAAAAATCTTAATATTATATATATAGATAAAAAAACTGGAAATTATTATGTGGCATTGCCACGTAGGCTACCACGTATATTATTCCTGCCAGCTTATATATTTGGGGCGCAGGGAGTATATCATAAAATGTCTTACTATAAATTAACAACACTCACTACTACACATTTGAGCTTTGGCGTTATGACTTGGATGACCCTTTTTCAAGCAATTTCTCCAAGCTATAGGCTTGGAAGCGGTTTAATAAAAAAAAAAAAAAGAATAGACAGCGGTTCCCAACCATTTGTCCAAGTTTTTTTAGGCGGTTGAGAAAGCTCTGCAAATATGTTTGAACAACGGTTTAGAACCATTTGTCCAAGGGAAAAGTTTGGACGGCGGTTTTCAAAATTTGTCAAATGTTTGGATATTAATTTAAATATTCCTACCCAAATCATGAACGAGACTTATATTTTTCCCCAAATTAAATCAGCGTCGTCCTATTCCTCTACCCTAAATCGAACTCCGTCGCATGGATCCTCCCTTTCCGCCTTGCCCCGTAGTCTTCACATTAGCTCTTTATATTTCCCCAAATCTTGAACGAAGCCCTAGCCTCCTCCTCCCTCTCCCCCCAAATCGAACCATCCCATGGCGTCCTCCTCCTCATCTGCCATTTCGCCTTACCCGCCAACCTCCCTTTCTGCCGCCGGGCATCCTTTCTCCTTCCATAGGTAATTATTCTTTATATATATATATATGTTAGCTAGTATATGTATGTTAGTATATATATATATATATATATATATATATATATATATATTGAAATATTAATGTGTATATGTATATATATGTTGAATTAATGTGTATATATATATATTGAATTAATGTGTATATATATATATTGAATTAAGTGTATATATATGTATATTGGTGTATATATATCATGTTGCATGTATTGGTGTATGTATATTGGTGTATGTATATTGGTGTATATATATTGGTGTTTGATGCACTCAAGGTGTTTGTTAGTATACTTGTGTGAGAATTTAAGCATAAATTAGTGTTAATTTATTAGGATTAATAATGTTGTTAGTGTTAGAGATGAACAACTTGTTTGAGATGAATATATAATATTGTGTGGCTTGACTTGATTTTTTATGCTAACTTAGATATGAACAATCGATGCACTCAAGGTGTTTGATAATATGCTTGTGTGAGGATTTAAACATAAATTAGGATTAATACATTAGGATATATTTTGGTTATATTAATTTGATTATTTGGTGAATGGATAGTAGTGTGTTGCTTTAGATGATTAATAATGGTACATTAGGTTATATACATTGTTTTGAGATGCAACAAATCCTTAGATACATGCAATATACAGACCTTAGGTACTACCACATTCTATATGCAAGTTTTATACATTAGGATTGTAATACTTTTAGGTTTAATACATTAGGATATATACATTATCTTGAGAAACACTTCATATTGTCTTTTCTATAGGCATCTCTAGTTCTATATGGATCGAAAGTGGGTTCGAGCAGATCGATTATCAGACGAGTATAGTAATGGGGTGAAAGAATTTTGTAATCATGCAATTAGACCTCGCACCGAGGCCCTCGGTACATTCCATGTCCGTGTTGGAAATGTACGAATGGAAAAAACCGTTAGTGGTCGAGAAAGTGCATTTGACCACTTGATGATTCGCGGTATTGATAAAACATACCTTTGCGGACATTTCATGGTGAGAGAAGAGATGGATGTAGCTCAAGCAACCTAGAAACTAACTTTAGGTTTGAAGATCTGATGGATTCGGATATTTTTCGATGATGTACTGATTTGTTGATACATCGAGTGGGGATAGCGATGATCTGCGAGATCACCCTTATATGTCGGAGAAGTTAAGGGCGGATTCTTTGGATTACCATTGTGGCGGGTGTAACAAAACCGTCAATTTGTGTTGATATTGTTCAACCTAAAAGCGACTCACCGATTGTCCGATGAGTGCTTCACAAGTATCTTTGAAAGCAGTTAGTGGTCTATTGCACGATGGAAATGTCTTTGCCTAAAAGCATATGATGCTAAACAAATGCTCAAGTCCATCGGGTTAACACATCAAAAAATTCATGCTTGTCCGGGTGATTGTATCTTATTTGGAAAGGAGTATCACGGACCTCGATGAATGTCCCAAGTGTGGGGGAAGCGATATAAGAAAAATAAATCTCCTTGAAGGTGTTGTGGTACTTTCCAATAATACCAAGATTGAGGAAAATGTATAGTAGCTTATTTGTGGATGCTAGAAATTTAACTTGACATCATGATGATAGGATCAAAGATGGAATCTTTGATTCACCCGAGTGGAAGACATTCGATGTCGGGGCATCCGAATTTGGCAACGACCCACGGCACTGCGTCTTGCACTCTCAAGTAGCGGAATGAATCCGTTCGGTATCCAAAGTACCAACCATAGTATATGGCCAATGATTACGTTAGTTTATAACCTTTCACGAGTTGTGCATGAAGCGCACTTACATGATGTTGTCTATGTTGATATCGGGACCCAAACAACTTTGGTAACGACATAGATGTATATCTAGCTCCTTTGATAGAGGACTTGAAGCTCATGTGGGATGAGGGGTGTCGATGTGTATAATGCTTGTAGAAAGGAGAATTTCAAGTTGAAGGCCATCTTTGTTTGGAACTATCAATGACTTTCCGCTTACGGGAATCTATCTGGATATAGTGTGAAAGGGGCGATGCATGTCCTTGTTGTACCAAAAAGACACATCACATTCGCTTGAGTCATTGTAGGAAGACCGTTTATATGGGACATAGGAGGTGGTTGGACCCAACCCATAAGTCTGAGAACAATGGCGATGCATTCGATGGCAGAGGTGAGGCGGGTGAAACACCACGTTTATTGTCGGGGTTCGGATGTATTGAATGAGATGAAGAATATCGACACACGATGCGGAAAGATCTTCGCCTTAGCGAGTGTACCTACTAGCGGTTGGAAGAAGGAATCAATTTTTCTTTCAATTGCCCTATTGGAAAGAGTTGTATGTTAGACACTTCATTGATCTAATGCACGTTGAGAAGAAGCGTTTGTGCCGGCTTGCTCAACACTCTCCTAGGCGATAAGAAGTCAAGGATGGTTACAATGCAAGAATGGATATGATTGATATGGGAATAAAAGCGAAATTAAAACACGTGCCTAGAGAAAGGGGGTCAACCGTTCTTACCCTCTGCTTTACACACCTTGTCCAAGAATGAGAGAAAAGAGTTACTTCATTTTGCTAAAGGATGTGAAAGTACGAGGGTTATTCCTCCAACATGAGAGACTTGTATCAAATGATGGCGTGAGGGTGATGAATCTGAAATCGCATTACTATCATGTCATCATGGAGACTTTCTTGCCCATTCAATCGTTCTATCTTGCCTGAAAAATGTCGCATAACCATAACAAAGTTATGTTGGTTCTTCAAGGCAATGAGTAGCAAGGTCATAGATCTAGAAAATTGCTTGGTTTTGGAGGCGATTGTGGGGACTCTCTGTGAGCTTGAGATGTATTTCCTCCATCATTTTTGATATAATGGTTCACCTAACAGTTCATTTGGTACACGAGACAAGGATGTGTGGTCCGCTCATATCACGATGGATGTATGGTGTAGAAATATATGAAAGTGCTCAAAGGATATGTGATGAATAAGTCGGCGGAGGGATGCATTGCGAAACGCTATTTAGCGGAAAAAGCGAAAATCTTGGTCTGAATTTATTCGAATGTCGATGCAATTGGACTTCAGTTACGGTACACCAATAGGATGGATGGTGAAGGCATTACGGTGGTCAACTTTGTAAGTGTTAGCATGGAGGAACTAACTGCGGATGCACTTGTGTGTACTTCACAACGGTCGGACGTCTTCCTTTTATTGACTGCACACGCGATCACTACTTTGAGAGAAATCCCACCGAGATAGATCATGGATTGAAGTTGAGCACAATCACACGTTTGTTGGTGGTTCAATGGTTATGTAGCAAATATGTTGTCGGGGAAATGAGACTCGATGAATGAAAGAGATAAGTGGTTATCGAATGCACGATAGACATGTGTATTCATACTGAAGTGTTATCTTAGCAGCGGATACACATTTTATACCGAGATCATGATGCCACAAGTCTTATGCGAGAATAGTGGAGTGTCCATTCTTTCGCAAGCTGCAGTGGATCAATCAAATACTACTTACTTTGAATGATTGTCAATATTTGGGAACTTCGACTATATTGTTCCGCGTCAACCAATTTTCGAGTGTAATTGGGTGAGGATCCCTAACGGGGTCCAAGTTGAAAGTTACGGGTTACGTGACGCGTTGATTTGAAGAATGTGGGATCTGAGAGATGACCCTTACATAATGGCGATCAAACTCAACAAGTTTTCTATGTCCCAAAGCCAGTTAATAAGAAATGGTCAATTGTGGTTTTGTCAAACAAATTTAACAATAGTTTCGGATTAGCGACCATGTCGATGAAGATGTTGATACAATTGATGATCCTTTTGAACTTCACTCATTCTGTACCATCTTTCGATGATTACGCAAATCACGCCCATACGGAGAATAATTAAAGATGAGGATGAATATGGCAATCCGGATCTTGTTAACATTTATGGTCATGAGCGAGAAAGGTCAACCAAAAAGCGAAAAAAAAAACAAGTGCTAAAAAAAAAATATCGACTTTATTGAATGTTGTTTTCCGCTATATTAAATGTTGTTTCTTTTGCTTTATTAAATAAAGTGAATTGGATCAACGGGTTAGAACAACGAGATAATGAACATTGTGGACATTTTGTGTGTTGCTCTATTGAAGATATAATCCATGACTTCTCTAACGAACATTCCTCTCAATGTAAGTCAATTTATCGATTTATTTAAATTATTATTGATTGAATAAAAATTCATACTATATTGATTGATTCGTTGTTTTGCGGTTTGTCTATGACGCGAGCTCAATTCTTACTCTAAGAAAAGATTTGGAGAAATGGAAAAAGCGTACGAGGACAAGTACCTTTACAATCGATTCTTATATTCATACGATATTGAGTGAACGTTGTTTGAAATTTTGGTAGCATGTAATTAAATTATATATTTATGATTATATATATTTCATGTTTTTGGTGTATTGGACGTATGTTTATGATTGTATGTTTATTTATTTCTTGATGTGTATGTTAATTTATTAATTTATTTGATGTTTTGGTATATATATGTGGTATAAGTTTTGGTTTATGATTTTATTATAGGATTTTGGGTTTATGGTTTATGGTATTGGACGTATATATAAGTTTTGGTTTATAGTTTTATTATAGGATTTTAAAAATATAAATTAATAATTAAAAAAAAGATATTGAATGACGGTTTTCATTGTCTATGTAAAAATATAAATGAAATTAAAAAAAAAATATTAGACAGGCGGCGGTTGATAACATTGTCAAGAGAAAGGGCTTGGACAGCGGTTATCAACCGCTATCCAAAAAAAATCTTGTAAAAGCGGTTAAAAACCCCATTTGTCGAAATCGTTCTTGGACATCGGTTTTTATCAATTTGTCAAGCTTGGAGCGGTGATACTTGGAGGCGGTTATAACAGCTCCAGCGGTCAACCCCTGATTGTCCAAGCCAAATGTGTGTATTAGTGACTACTGATATTGAGAAACATTACTTATATTTTTTTTAAATATAATATATAATTAAAGTTTCAACACATTGAATCTTAATTTATATTATAATGAATTGAAAATTTAATATTAATATACATAAATAAAAAAATAAATTATATATAGAATTATTATATTAAAAGATAATTTTATGTGACATACGTGAGACACTTGAATTGAACCTCCACTTGATATTTGGGTCATGAAAGTACTTTTCAGATTAGGTTGGAACTCTACAAATTCATGATTTATTACAAAATATGTCGCTCGGGTAAAATACTAGTACGCTATAAACAAGCGCACTTGATAGTTGGGTCATGAAAGTACTCTTCAGATTAGGTTGGAGCTTTATAAATTCATAATTTATTACATAATATATCTCTCTGGTAAAATACTAGTACGCTACAAACAAGCAAAAGATAATATGTGACCATAAAGTTTCTAACTCGCGTCTTATAATAAAAAAACAACATAGCCTCCCATCACGCTAGACACACTTATGATACTCAACTCATCAATTTACCTATTTATTCGCTATTATGGTCCACAAAAATAAATATTTTTACATGTGAAATTTTCAAACAAGATCTACTCCTATCTATATATTGAAATTGAGTCTTCAATTTTCGAGTCCTTAATTTTGTTCACACACTTACCGCTTTTGTTTTTTAAGTTCATTAGAGTGTACTATCTTATTTCTATAAGATAGATTTTGTATTATGAAAGATTAATTAGGATTTAAAAACACACCCACTCTTTCAAAATTTCAAACATGACAACATAGCGAGAAAATTGCACTTTTGATTCCAACAGACACGCACCTGTTTTGAAATTCAACAAGTTTTGTGAAAGTGATCCCAACATATATTTTTTTTTTTTCACAAATGGTCCTACCGTCAAGACGTCCATTAAGATTTTCTACATTTTTGGTCCCAAATAAGTTTCTTAAAATTTTGACACAAACTGTCCCAAACTTTTTCCGAATAGTCCCTTTTTTTGGTGGGAAAATTCGAAAAAAAAGAGGGAAACTTGGAAAATGGAGGAAAATCTTATGGAGGGAAAAAAAAGCAACCAACTCATTATATAAACCACATTCCCCTATACCATTCATTCTAACATAAAAAACTCAAAATTTACATTGAAAATCACAAAAAAAATGTCATCTTCTTCTTCGATCCGATCCCGACAATACCTTGTTTATCATTGTGGAAAGACTGCTCGTACCTACGTTTCACAACAATTTATAAGCAAAGAAAAATTATTTCATAATTGTCCAGACTCTTTGAGTCAAGTTGGTGGTTGTATCTTTTTTAAATGGGTTGATGATGGAGGAATTGATGAAGTTACAAGTAAAACTGAAGAAATGAAGGACATGGCTCAAGAAATGAACAATATGGCTCAACAAATGAAGAACATCCTTGAAGAGATGAACACACATGTGGAATCTACGTTCTTAGGGAATGATTATCTTTTCATAATCGAACAATTCACTAACCGCAAGGACGAAGAACCGTCTGACAAGGTCAAAGTCAATTCCCTAATATTTTTAAGACAACATATCAATCCTAGTTTAGGCTGAGATTATCTTCAATTGATAACACCTGAAGATCTGTGGGAGACCGGGACGTTTTGGAAACATGCACGATATCATGCTTCCAGAATTAACTATCTAGTGGAATGAAATCCTCTTACTTGACTATTAAGGGTCAAATTTTATGTTGCATTTCAAAACGCGTCTTACTTTCTGTGAAAAGCAAATCACAAAAGATGATATGATATAAATAAAGTTCTCTCAACTTTTTCTACTTCAACATTTATACTGGTAAACCAGTATAAGCTTGAATATGATTACAAAATAATTATCACATTCAATTAAGAAAAATAATGTCGAGCCTGATGGGACAAAAAAAAAATTCCTGAGGCTAACTTTGATTAAAGGAATAGTAGAAATAACCCCAAAGAAAAGGAGACATGACGTGTTAATCCCTACCAACATTAATATAATTAATGCACCACGTGGTACGGACTATGAAACCTATGGTAAGGGTCACCATTGTCATGCAAGCACAAAGTAACAACTAACTGTAAGAGGTATAGAGGATCTAAAAAATATGAACCCACTATATGGAAGGTGGAGACAATACCATTTTAGTGGCAATAAGGACTTTGTCTAGTCAATGTCGATACTTTTAGTTTTGATTGTCTGACTTATCAATTTCTCATTTTTCAAGAATGTTGTTAAGGAATAATGTCTCATTTTATTTGAACAATTACTTTTTGTTTTAAAGTTAATTAGATTAATGATTTTTTAGTTAGATTTTTTATATTAGACCTTTTGGTGACGTTCAAGTAATTAATTTATTTCAATATATTGTACATCAATATACACGATTAAAAAATAACACTATCACGATGTAAAGTGATACATCTAAGGAATAAAGACAAATATTTAATGAAAAGTAAATCATTCTACTCAAACTGAAAAGTAAATCAATTTATGGGAATTAAATCAAAATAGTCCCATAATTTCGCACCTTTATTGAAATAGTCTCATAATTATCAACTTTTCCAATTTAATCTCATATGTATTCAATGTGATCCAATTTAGTCCCAAACTGCCGGAGGTCGCTCAATTGCCCAAAAAGCGACGTCGTTTTGACCGGAATATGTATGACATGTGTTCAAAACAACCTCATTTTGGACAATTTTGAGCGACCTCCGGCAATTTGAGACTAAATTGGATTAAATTTAATACATATGAGATTAAATTGAAAATATTGATAATTATGAGACAATTTCAATAAAAGTGCAAAATTATATGACGATTTTGATTAAAATCCCTCAATTTACTCAAATTGAAACATAAATCATTCTAATCTAATCGGAACTCAACAGGATATAATTTTTTTAATTTCACTTTACTTATTCCTTATGATTCATGTGTAACTAGAACGATGGGATTATACGACATGATACAATTTTTAAAAATCTAAAAAGTAATAAAATTAAGAATTAAATGCTAAGAGGTGCAAAAGTCCCTTTAGTGTTACTCTTAAGTCCAACTTGCTTTTAAAATTATTTAGAGGTGCAAGACAAGTTCTAAAAAGCCTAAAATATCATTTTCTCACTAAATTCACATTCATTCCAAAATTCATTCTACCCATTTTCAAAACTCTAATACCTGCTGCTTTCCCCCTCCCAAAAACACCACAGCAGCGCATGCTCTCCCTCCTCTCAAATCGCCGTCGTCGCCTACCTCCAAAATTCAGAACGGCGGCGCCGCCTACCTCCACACTCGCCGTCCATCTCGACCTCCTCCCATCTCCGCCCATTTCTCGCGACGGCCACCCACCTCCATAAACCAGAACTGTTATCACCGTTTACGTCCACACTCGCGGCGCCACCCACCCCGCACGCCGTTTGATTGTGAGTAGAATTTCACAAGATTGTAACGTCTACAAGACACGATGCGCAGCTTACCCTTTTGAAAATAGGACACGTGAATGTTGAATAGGCTGAGTTCTTGGTTGATTCAAATTCCCATAAATGAAATCATCGTAGTGGTTGATGAAGAGACGAGAATGGGCCCTAATCCAGCCTTAGGCCTCGCATCTTACATACAAGGTCAGCTGTTGGAAGGTCAAGTTGATTTCCTGAATCTGATTTTACAATATCCTTGAGTTGATTCGTTGGTGTTGAAAAACAGGAGTGAAACCGAGTCACTCCGAGTTATTGAGTTGGAGATGCACATGTTCATCTCAATTTCATGAACATATATGTGCATGTCGAAATGAGATGAAAATATGTAATTTTTAGACTTTTAAAAGATGACATGTGAATTTTTTTATTTTAGATATATAAATTTCTGTAATCTTCTTTATATGAAAAATTTCAAATTGTAATGTTTTTTTTTTTTTGAATTTTTTTCACTAAAGGGTGTGTTTGGATTCAGAGTCAGGATTGATTTGTTATGAATGGATTATGTGGGATTGCACTATTCACTTTTGATTTTTTGATTAAATTATATGTTGAATGGATTATATGATTGTGTATGAGATAATTAGTCATGAATGGGTGTACTAATTGATTGGTTTGTAGGATTATTTTATATTTGCAATGGTTTTCCCAAAATACCCTTTTCATTTTAAAAATGTTATTTTTGTCTTGTTTAATATCTAGGGTTCAGTTAGCTTCTCCACTCTTCCCTATTTTTTTCATCTCTCGTTCTTCCAAGAAAGAAGCCACCTCATCAATACTTCCTCTGTTACTTTACTATCATCTTCAACAATTCTTCCTCATTAATAAACCAGTTCGCAGGTTGAAGTTTACCCAAACAATGAAACAAAAACAATAATTCCCTTTCCAAACAATAATGCCAAAATACAGTTTGCCCATTTTGCAAATCCCTTTTTTCAGAACCAATAATTCCTTTCCAAACCCCCTTTCCAAATTCCATTTCGCAAATCCCTTTTCATTTCGCAAATCATTGCCCATTTCAGTTGCCAAATTACTACTTCTACTGTGGATCTAATAATTTACCGCAAGAAATTATATACATACCTTGGCGGGCGGTTACAGGCGGCGGCGGACGGTGGGTGGGTGCACGAGCGCGACGGACATGCAGGTGGCGGCGCTGGGGTGGTGGGATGATGCACGGTGGAGTCGACGCTTGGCCGGAAGCGGAGCGCCGGTAGAGAGATTGCAGAGGAACAACGGCGACGGGGAAAGAAAAAATAGAGAAACAAAGAAATTAGAAATTTATGAGAAAGGGTATAGACGACACCTACCTGGAGCTCCGATTCCTCAATCTTCGCGAGGAAGATGAAGGGCATTCCGGACAATTCACGGACGACACAATTGAACAGCTTTTGTTAAGATAAAAATTGGACAACTTTTGTTAAGATAAATAATCGGACCCCCGCAGCATGGATCAATTGTCCTTCTTCTGTGGGTTAAAATAGTAAATTGGACCCGGGCCCAAAATAGACTCGGACTTGAAACCCCAATACAAAACAACTCATAAAGGTCCACTATTTTATCTAACCTACCTAATACATTATACAAAACACACCCTAAGGGTATGAATTTTGTGTTTTTTCACACCATCAATTTCATGTTCATGTTTCTGGAAAAATGTAAGGGAAAAATGAAGAAAGAAAGAAAGATAGAGAAGAGTGAAAAAGGTAAAGTGAAGGGAAGAAAGGACGGTTTTCAGAAAAAAATGGAAAATGATGGTTGATTTTTTTTCTTGTCCTAAAATAAGGGTATATATGTCTTATCTAGTGCCTTTTTTCACCTAGAAGCAATTTGTTTAAAAACTTGGACATCTTAGTAATTGGGCCTTGGGCCTTGTACTAGAAAGTGAGTCACACTAAAATTAACGAGTAAAAAGTAAAAAAAATTAAGAACAAGATAAATTATTAGAAAATGTCAAATAACAGTATTTTTTTGGATGAAGACTAGGGATAATGGAAGTTTAATAGGGATGAGTTGAAGCTATGCAACATTTTGCATAAAAAAAAAACGAAAAAGTTAAGGGTTTGTTTGAACCCTTTTAATTAATTAATTCATATAATTTCCTTGGACCCCAAGCACTTTCACTCCCATATATATAAACACTGATTTTCCGTAACTTTTTTTAGCCCTAATTATATTCAGCCTCCATCTTCTCAATCATCTAAACCAAACCATGGATAAAGGAGCACGAAAAGTGGGCATTATTTGGCATTCGATGAACGATGGCGATTATAGTGGTTACGAAGTCAAATTATATGTAATCAATATCGATTCAGAATCATGTACCATGCTCGAAACCTACACCCGTATGTTCTAGCCGTCCGATTTCGTTTCCCGGAGCGTGAATCCATCCTCGCAGTTTGCCTTGTCAATTCCACCCTCTATATGTTCGGTGGACCCCAATATCACAATTTCGCCCCCGAAATGTTCGGCGAAAAGTACGCCGTCAAATTTGTCTTAACGGACGAGGTTCTGGCGAAAGGCGATTATAAAGTGGGCCTGCACGATGGCCTTACCGATAAGATCTCTGTTATGAATCATGACAAGGACCAACCTGTAGCCATTCCGACCCCACATGGGAACAAAATTCTACTTTTCGGGATGAGAATCGGCGTTGGACGATCTTGTCGTGCTCGTGCCTGGTACCATGATGATAAAGATACTGTGTTGGACACGTGGGAAGAATCTTGTCTTGCTTTTGAGCTGTACTATGTTTTATTGGACACGTGGGAACAACTACCTGGATTACCGTGCAGGGATGAGGGTGGTTTTTGTATCAGGTGTTATAGTTTCGTGGACGAATCTCGTTTCTTCGTGGTGACGAATAAGGGGAATTTTGTCCTGGATTTTAAGGACAAAGTGTGGGCGGGTGTTGTTGGTACTCCTGATGTTTATGATTAGAGTGGTTATTTCGTAACGGCGGCTAAGGGTCGGTATGTTTTGACTAGTGCTTGGGAATGGCGTATGATTTTGGAGGTAATGCTGGGATTTTATCGGGAAGGAATGATTTTGATAGTGAAAGATATAAAACATGGGTCGAAGTTTTGTGATTCCAAAATTTTGTTCTTTAAGTCAAATGTTGCTATTCCTTATAATCGTCCCTCTTGGTCGTGAAAAGAATAAAAGAACACCAAAGTACAAGGGCGGAAGATGGCTCCTACATCCATCTCGTGCATCTTCTTGTTGGAAACGTGGGGCTGTGGACTTAGGCCTTGGAGTCCACCCAAGGGTGCGCTGACTCGTGTGTTGATTGATGTTTATCTTGACCTTGACCTTACGAGGATTTAAATCGATTTGGTCCCATAACTTTTGGACCTTTATTGAAATGGGGTTTATATATCACATGTTTCAATTTAGTCCCGTATGATTTTTTTCAATTTGTGCCAATTTAGTCCCAAAGGTTGGGAACCGGTCAAACTAATAAATCGTGGGTTGCTTTTTTGGGGCATTTTAGAACACTCTTGAATATATTTTATATCTACGGAAAAATGTGTTAGTGGTGGGAATTAGTACGTGGATCGCCAAATCGAGTATTTTACCTATTAAAAAAATTAAAAATGCGAAAAAAATTTACACATAAGTATAAAACCATTAAAAAAAATTCAAAAATCAAATTAATATATATTTAGGTTTGATTTAATTTTAAATAAAATAAAAAAAAATTGCAAAATTAAAAAAATGGAGAAGCTTAATCCTCTCTCTAAAACCTGCTCTCTCCAGCGCAAAAAATTTCTTCAATTTCTCATAATTCCCAAAAAAATTCTCATACATCTCCTATCTTCAAAAAACCCCATAGGCATTATAACAGTCTTGAGGATGGCGTCCTGTGTGAATTCCGTGCATATCGCCTTAAGGATCCTTCGAGCTCCTTAAACCCTAAATCCTCCTCCCAAACGGCGTCGGCTCGGAACTCCTTCCTCCAAATTAGGCATTTGAAGCATGGACAATGAATCGTGAACCCTAAAATCCCTAGCGTGGAGGAATTTCAGCAAAACGACGTCGGCGCGCTCGTCTACGTTTCCTAAAAGTGGGATTCCCCACATTGAATAGGGGTCATGGGTGGACATGGGCTTGTCTTTGAGCTCTTTTAGGGCTTTTCGCTCGGAGGGTTTGAGGTGGAATACGAAGTAGGTGTCCTCTTTGAAGGAAGGTGTGCGTGAGGCCGCCATTAGTGATGTTACGAAGGTTTTTTTAGTGGGCTTTTGGGAGGGTTCTGGAGGTTGGGTGGTTGTGGTTAGATTGTTGGAGATTGGAGATGTGGATTCCATTTTTGGGTGTGGAAATGGGGGAGATTTTGCAGGGGAATGGGGGAGATTTTGCAGGGGAATGGGGAAACAGAGAGGGAGGTGGGATTTTTCGATTTTTTATTATTTTGCGATTTTTGTTTTTATTTTTTATTTATTTAATGTTTCTGAAATTGAAATGTATATTAATTTGATTTTTTAAATTTTTTAATGTTTTTATACTTATGTGTAATTTTTTTTTTCTTTTTTCAATTTTTTTTTAATAAGTAAAAGTTGATAATGATTTGGTCAAAACATAAAAATTCCCAACAGAAGGAATGATTTTGATAGTGGAGATCCGCTTTCAAATCGAAGTTTTGTGCCTCCAAAAACACGCCTTCAAAAAAGTTGCGTCGTTTTTTAGTTTGTCCCGGTGGTCCCATCTTACAAGGGGAAGCGGAAGATGGAGGACAAAGTTTGAAAACACATCTCGGACTAAATTGAAACATGTAATATATATACGGGACCATTTCAATAAAGGTCCAAAGTTATGGGACCAAATCGATTTAAATCCCGACCTTACG
The DNA here is from genome assembly GCA_037126765.1 of Stenogyne calaminthoides. Classification (NCBI taxonomy): domain Eukaryota; kingdom Viridiplantae; phylum Streptophyta; class Magnoliopsida; order Lamiales; family Lamiaceae; genus Stenogyne; species Stenogyne calaminthoides. The sequence continues at coordinate 20,451,414 of JBBCBC010000029.1, read as the reverse complement.
ACTCTCAATACTACCGTCTCTAACTGTGTGAGCCTACATATTGATTTTTTAGAGTTTCTGAAAGCTCTCACTTTGATTTCCGTATGATTGTTGAAATTGCACTAATCCAAATCCACTTTTGCCGCTTCTTATAAATTATGGTTGGGTTTCTTGCTGTTGCTGTGTTTCTTATTATGGTTCAGTTTTCGTGCTGGATTAATGCTTCATTTGCGATTCTTCTTGTTGCTAATTTGTATTGACCATTTTACTTGAGCACAATAAAACTTTCAAATGTAAATTGAAATATAGGCAACAAATTCAGTTAGTATCACAAATATAAAAATCGCATATATGAAAATGGCTAATATAGGCCAATTAATTGAACCTTCTGCAATTCTTTGGGACTAAAAGTGCAATTTGTTTTGGCATGTCGGAAAATTTTATGGGACTAAATTTGTCTAAAAAATGATCACTTTGCAATTGACCCATTTTTTTAGGACTAAAAGTGTAATTTAACCCCGATAAGATGTGAGGTGCTTTAAATGCCATCAGTAGCTTAGCAACCAAATCTAGAGTGAAGCTACGATAATGTTAAATAGTAATTGAATGCTGTTTATCGCATGAAAATATTTTGACAGTGTGAAAATCTCGGAATAATGGGATAGCTCATTCTAATCTACTTATATGGTAGTCATTCGATTATCAAAATCAATAAATAGTACAATTTCTTAGCAAGTCTTCAAAAAGCCTTTGTCGACTAATATGTTTCATACTTTTTATGAGTTAATGATGATTGGTGTGGTTATTCTTAGGATTCTCATGTAATTGCTATACAATGATCATCCGGGTTTATTCTACACGTTTTGAAATCCCCCCTGCAAACATATCTGATTTTTGGATGGATAGACCTGCCAAAAAAAAAAAGATTATTGGATGGATATAGAGCTTAGAAATTTGTTCTAACCAAAAAAAACTGTTATATAATTGAAGAATTTAGTACAAAAGGCTAATAGGTTTAGATATCTAACCACGTCTTGGTAACGGCAAGCCATCCACTTTGATTTTTTTCTTAGATCGAACGGCTCTTTCATGTGACTTGGTACGGAATTTTAGCGAGCAAAATAATTATTCTTCTTGCTACTCCCCCGCAAGTGCACGGGATCGTCGTAATAGAAAACGGAGTATAGAACCAAGTTATTGAATCACGGAATTTAGGAGTACGGTGTGTTCCTAGTGCTATGTGTCGACATGTTATTGTAGTTGCGAACCAAGATGCAAAAAAAAAAAAAAAAACAAGCACGAAAATAAATAAACGAAAACAATAAAGGGCACCCGACTAGGTAGGATAAAGAAAAAGGAACGTGAACTAAGGTGATGATCAAATTGCAAAAATTAAACAAATGGATCAATAAAACTATCCTAATTTATTTCTCAATTGCGTGATAGAGACTCAATACTCAAGGCTACTAATAACCACGATAGAGTAAAAAACTATAGAGGACAACCATTTCCCTTCGGGTAATATAGCCTTGCAATAAGGTGTTCCCAAACCCGGTAATAAAGTCTCCCTCCTGTCCCTCACTTTTCGCTACTTAATTTTAAGTTCAAGTGTCTAACTATAAGGGTTCTAACACTAAATATACTCTCTCGAATGGATAAGAAGTGTAATTAACGCATTTAATCAATTCTCAACTCACAAATTTGCATTCAATCGTACCCACACAACTCTCGTTTATAGAAAGCATGATTTTGCATAAAAAATAATAGAAGACAAACAATCAAAGCACCATAAAGCCCATAGTAGAATCAACATCAACTAAGAAATAAACTAAAAATAACTAAATTAAAACATATGTCCAAAATTCACAATCATCTCAACACAAAAGATACAAAGAGTACTAGCCCATCAATTTACAACTCAAAATCTTGCAAGATATGTTGAAAATTTGGTTTTGAGAGTGTTCTAGCACTCAAGTTTGACCAAATTATTGAGGAATTAAAACGTTAAATTTTATAAATTAAACGTGACGAGATCGTTCTACTCGCTGAGTGGATGATCGTGGTATATTTAATATCTCAAAACTGAATTTCGGTGAGTGAGAAATTAATTAAAGAAGATGAGACATTAATGCTCTAGTGAGAGAGTAATTAGTGGGTGAGTGTTGACCAAGTGTAGTCTTCCCACTCATCCCACATTGGAAACTAGAAGGAAAGTTTCCTAGTATAAATATAAGCTTATGGTCATGTTCTCCAAAGTGGTGCATGGGGACCCTAACCATGAACCACACGCGCGCGCGCACCCCGCCGCGCCCGGGTTTGGGTTTGTGCTTCTTGGCAATTGGCAATTGACAATTGGGCTTTGGGGCTCATCTATCTTTTTAGATACCCAAAATCTTAATTTGGGCCATTTATTTTTGGACTTAATTAATTGGGTGGCCCATCCGGATTTGGGTCGGCCCAGGAGTCCTGACTTATCCGTGCGCGGAGCTAAGCTTATCCATTATTCAAAATTTGAATTCTAATCATAGGTTCAACGAACCTAGACGGTCTCATGCGGTTAAAATCGCTCCGTTGAATTCGTGCGGTCATAATCGACCACGAAATTCGTGGGCTTCCCACGTTTTCCTCAACTCACCTTCAGAATTCCGTCTATATATACTGACCCTCAGAATTCTTCTCAGTTAACTTTTCGAACCCTACGAAAAAAACAACTCTGCAATTCTGCGTACATATCTTCTTCCCATCTCTCTGCTCATACTCCGATATAGTTCGACGATAGTATTATTTCAGTGGTGCTACTGATATAATATTGTGAACCGTCTTACCTTTTGGGGCAATTACGCACGATCATGTGAGCACTATCCAGGGCATATTTTGTCTTGCGGGGAAAAGGATTTATCCTTGACTCTGTTCAATTTTATTTTCTGTGTTGTTTATTTTGTTGGTTGCGTGATACAGTGCAGTACGAGATTAAATTTATTAACAATTGCAAGACAAAATAAATTTTTAATCGAACTACTACAATGTGGAACGAATAGCAAGATATCGTTGATGAGTTCATTAACACCGACGTCACTGATGGTGTTAACTACTCCTACTCCGATAGTTTCAGGTGCGTTTGTTACTCCCGTTACTGGACTAGATGCGCCTACTTCTATTAACGCAAACACTCAGTATCGATCTGATGTTCAAATGACTGATGGTCCGTTTGCCTTCACTGGACTCGGAATGCCTCAGACCAGTAACCAGTATGCTGGAATGTCAGCAAGTGCTTCTGGGAGCCAGGCCTTCACTGGAATCGGAATGCCTCCGATTGGTAACCAGTATGCTGGAATGTCAGCAAGTGCTTCTAGGAGCCAGTACGTTGGAAATACGGCTAGTCTGTTTGCTGCGACGCACACTAGAAATCCTTTTCTGGAAGGACCTCAGAACAATCCTTTTGTGGATAACTCCGGTGGAAATCCGTTCATTGGAGGAAACCAATTTTTGAGCAATACTAGTGGTAACCCATATGTGGGACCGATGATTCAAGCCTCTCAACCAGGGACTATAAGGCCCTTGCTGGCGCAGGCAGAAAAACCCGAGAAGTTCTCGGGAGCAGATTTTAAGAGGTGACAGAATAAGATGGAGTTCTACCTAATCACCTTGTCTGTGGTGAAGTACCTCAAGGAGGTATGTCCGAAAATCCCTGATGATAATGATGATCAGATAATGAGAATGAATTATGACCTCTGGATCAATGGGGATTACTTGTGCCGGAATTACATTCTGGGTGGACTGAGTGATGCTCTGTACAACGTCTACGTTCAACACAATACTGCCAAAGAAATGTGATTCTTTGGAGAAGAAGTACAAGACAGAAAATGATGGGGACGAAGAAGTTCGTCGTTGCTGCATTGTATGACTTCAAGATGGTAGACAACAAGCCTGTTGTCGACCAGGTTCAAAAGTTGCAGCTATTTTTTCATAACATTACTGCAGAAGAAATGGAGCTGCCAAAACAGTTTCTAGTGGCAACTGTGATTGAAAATATGCCTTCATCCTGGAAGGAGTTTAAATCTTACCTTAAGCACAAGCGAAAGGAGATTAGCTTGGAGGACTTGATTGTCCGACTTCGAATTGAGGAAGATGGCCTCAAAAGAGAAAGAAAGGTCTCGACTTCTGCAATCGAGGCCAAAGCAAATTTGATGGAGAAAAATGATCCATCAACTAAGAGAAAATGCCCCAACGACAAAGAAGTCAAGGGGAAGTCTGTTGCTCCTGCCACAAAGTAGAAATTAGTTTTCTTTGGAAAATGCCACAATTGTGGCAAGCCCGGTCATCGGGCAAGTGATTGCAAAAATCCCAAGAAAGACTCTGTGAATGTGGCAGAACGGGAGATCACGGAGGCTGATTTGTCTGCTGTGGTGACTGAAGCCAACATGGTGGACAACAAGAAGGAATGGTTTGTGGACACTAGGGCCACTTACCATGTCTGCTCGGAGAAGTCTGCATTCTCCACCTATTCTCCTACTAAGGGGAGAATGTTGTTTATGGGCAACCAGGCCTCGTCTGAAGCGGCTGGTGTTGGAACAGTTGTGCTGAAGCTGACCTCGGGGATGGAGCTGAAGCTGAATGATGTGCTACATGTCCCAAACATCCGGAAGAACTTGATCTCTGGCTCGTTGTTAGTTAGTCACAAGTTTAAGTTAATGTTTGAGTCTGAAAAAGTTGTATTGAGTAAATTTGGTACTTTTCTCGGGAAAGATTATCTCGAGAATGGTTTGTTCAAAATATCAGTCATGGTTGTAAGTCATAAAGGCAAAAACACTACTATTAATGAGAATGCTTCTACTTATGTTTATATTGTTGAGTGTTCCTCTTTATAGCATTTTAGATTAGGACATGTTAATTTAAAAGCTATAAAGCATTTAGTAAATTTAAATTTACTTAACATTGCAAACGTTGATACATCCAAAATATGTGAGATATGTGTAGAAGTAAAAATGGTTAAATTACCATTTAAATCTGTTGAGAGGAACACAACCCCTCTAGAATTAATTCACACGGATGTATGTGATTTAAAATTTGTGCAAACTAGAGGTGGAAAAAAGTACTTTATTACTTTTATTGATGATTGCACTAGATTCTGCTACGTTTATGTTTTACGAAGTAAAGATGAAGCAATTGAAGCATTTAAACGTTACAAAACTGAAGTAGAGAATCAATTGAACACTAGAATTAAAACAATTCGTAGTGATAGAGGTGGAGAGTATGTGGCTCCGTTTGAACAGTTATGTATTGAGTCTGGCATCATACATCAAACAACAGCCCCTTATTCACCTCAATCGAATGGTGTTGTGGAAAGGAAAAACCGAACACTAAAAGAGATGATGAACGCTATGTTAATCAGTTTGGGTTTGCCTCAGAACTTATGGGGGGAAGCTATTCTGTCAGCTAGCCACATTTTAAATAAGATTTCAATTAAAAATAAGGATGAAACTCCTTATGAAATGTGGAAAAAAAGCGCAAATCGTCCTTCAAACACCTCAAAGTGTGGGGGTGTTTGGCTAAAGTTGAAGTGTCTGTTCCTAAACAAATGAGAATCGAACCTAAAACGGTCGATTACATCTTTATAGGATACGCCTTCAACAGTAGTGCTTATCGATTCTTGATTCACAAATCAGAGATACCCGATATGACAGTAGGCACTACAATAGAAACAAGGAATGTTGTATTCTTTGAAAACGTCTTCCCTTGTAGGAATAAAGAAGAAGTGAGTTCAAATAAACGAACACACGAAGAATCAGATGACACTGTAGGTCCTTCCACTCAAGAGAGTGAAGAACCAAGACGCAGTAAACGAGCTAGAATTGATAAAACTTATGGTCCAGACTTCATCACTTACGTGTTGGAAGACGAACCTCAGTCTATCAAAGAAGCTATGTCCAGACCGGATGCTCCGCTTTGGAAAGAAGCTATTAATAGCGAATATGATTCAATTCTGCAAAATCACACGTGGGAGTTGGTTGACCTCCCCAAGGGTTGCAAGACCTTAGGATGTAAGTGGATCCTTAAAAGAAAATATAAAGCAGATGAATCAGTTGAAAAGTATAAAGCCCGTTTGGTTGCAAAGGGTTTTAAACAAAATGAAGGGTGTTATTTCTTTGACACCTATTCACCTGTTACGAGAATCACATCCATTCGTGTACTTATCGCGATTGTGTAGCGAACCCAGCACTACCAACACTATAATCCATATTTTTTGTATAATTTTCTGGAAATAAGAAGGTAAATTGCATATAGAGGAAGAGAGTAAAGAGATCGAGATGAAGATTTGAAGAAATTGGGGGAGAGAGAGAATTAGATAGGAATAGAGATAGTTAGAGGAGAGAGAATAGTGTAAATTTTTTCGATATCTCATTTGAAACCTTGAGCCATATTTATAACAAGCGATTGGGGTCCCACATAGATGGATATTCCTTAGGTAATTTAAATGCGAAATTAAAATAGATAATGATTGGGCCTAAGCCCCTCTTCAATCTTTTAAATCAAGGGTCATTCTAAATGTTTGGGCTCATCTGTGAGAGCCCACATTTCCAGAATTGATAAGACTTATGGTCCGGACTTCAGATAAATCCCTTTATGTTTGGCTCGGACGATTCTTCCGCTGGAATAAATTCACTCATGCGGTTTTTTGACTTTCGGCGCATTCTCATAAATTTCGAGATAAATATGATTTTCAATTCTTCGCAAAAAATCGGAAGGATTTGGCTCGGGAGTTGGTTGATAAATCCCTCGGGAGGATTTGGTTGCAAGACCTTAGGAGATAAAGTGGATCCTTAAAACAAAATATAAATTCGAGATGAACTGGCGTTGAAAAGTATAACTTCCTCTAATTTGGCGAGCAAAAGGGTTTTAAAACAAAATGAAGGTGTGATTTCTTTGAGCCCACCATTCGGACTAATGTACTTGAAACCCTCTTTTCACACCCCCATCCTTTTCGTTCCCCAACTTGATCGCGATTCTTTGCCTTGCACAATCTCGAAATACATCCGATGGATGTAAAGACTGTTTTTCTTCATGGTGAGATAGATGCTGAAATGTACATGGATCAACCTGAAGGTTACATTACACCTGGAAACGAGAAAAGGGTGTGTAAACTCGTTCGATCACTGTATGGACTTAAATAAGCTCTAAAGCAGTGACACCTAAAGTTTGACAACATCATGTTGTCAAATGGGTTTTGAATTAACAAATGTGATAAGTGTGTTTATGTGAAGAAATCACCAAATGGTTTTGTTATCGTATGTTTATATGTCGATGACATGTTAATCATGGGTAACAATCACAATGTCATCGTTAATACGAAAAACATGTTAAATCGAAATTTTGACATGAAAGACATGGGATTAGTAGATGTGATTCTTGGAATCAAAATTGAGAGAACATCAAATGGAATCTCTTTGACACAATCTCATTACGTTGAGAGAGTGTTGAAGAAATTCAATGCATTTGATGATCCACCTGCTAAAACACCTCTGTAACACAATATTCATCTGAAGAAGAATGGAGGAGAACCTGTGGCTCAGTTGGAATATGCAAGGATCATTGGAAGCGTGATGTACATTACGAATTGCACACGTCCTGATCTTACATGTGCTGTAAACAAGCTGAGCAGGTACACGAGCAATCCAAGTCAGGATCATTGGAAAGCTCTTAGAAGGGTTTTAAGGTACTTAAAGTACACTCTTGACCTTGGTCTACACTATACAAGGTATCCAGTTGTACTTGAAGGGTACAACGATGCTAATTGGATATCAGATACAAAAGACTCATTTTCCACTAGTGGATATGTGTTCACTATTGGAGGAGCAGCTGTATCGTTGAAATTCACAAAACAAACGTGTATAGCCCATTCCACAATGGAATCAGAATTCATCGCTTTAGTTCAAGCAGGTGAAGAAGCAGAATGGCTTCATAATTTTCTGGAAGACATTCCTTGTTGGAACAAACCTGTACCATCGGTAATGGTACATTGTGACTGTCAAGCTGCTATATGTAGAGCTTCGAACAGTATGTATAACGGAAAGTCGAGACATATCCGTCGTCGACATAACTCTAGTAGACATTTGATCTCAACTGGGGTTATAACCATTGACTATGTAAGGTCAAAGGATAACATAGTGGATCCTCTCACAAAGAGCATATGCCGAGATCAAATGAATAAGCTGATAGAGGGAATGGGTCTGAAATCCACAAAGAAAAACTGAAACAGTGGAAACCCAACTATGATGACTAGAGATCCCAAGAACTTGGTTAAAAAGGGAAAACCAAACTGTGAATGTTAGTTGTACAACACTTGAAAATCATGACCATTCCTGACAGCACTAAGACAAGTGTTGAGCACCCGTAAATGTGGTAAAGGTTAAGTCTTTGACTTTTAATGATTCCTAGAGGTTAGTTGGGACTGAGTATGACGGGATACTCGAGAGGAGATCACTTATGTAAATGAGAAGTGAAGGCCGCTTTGACCAAACATTTATGAAACACAAAAGGGAGTTCATGGCCAAAATGGACAAAACTATGAGAACAAATCGGAGTCGAGACCGACTTGTGTCTGCACTGCATGTAAGGTATACATTAAGGTGGATTAGTTCAAGGCACTATGTCCACTAAACCGCCGTGTACCGGACAATGCTGGGCTAAGGAAAGTTCAAAACCACAAACTACTTATCCTGAAGCAACAAAGTCTCAAATGAGCTGAACGATGATCCTAAATCTGTATAGATGCAATTTTCACTCATGTGGGGGATTGTTGGAAATTTGGTTTTGAGAGTGTTCTAGCACTCAACTTTGACCAAATTATTGAGAAATTAAAACGTTAAATTTTGTAAATTAAACGTGACGAGATCGTTCTACTCGCGGAGTAGATGATCGTCGGTATATTTAATATCTCAAAACCGAATTTCGGTGAGTGAGAAATTAATTAAAGAAGATGAGACATTAATGCTTTAGTGAGAAAGTAATTAGTGGGTGAGTGTTGACCAAGTGTAGTCTTCCCACTCATCCCACATTGGAAACTAGAAGGAAAGTTTCCTAGTATAAATATAAGGTTATGGTCATGTTCTCCAAAATGGTGCATGGGGACCCTAACCATGAACCACATGGCGCCCTCACTTGGGAGCTTGGGGGGGGTTGGGGTTTCGGTTCGTGGTTCTTGGTTCTTGACAATTGGGCTTTGGGGCTCATCTATCTTTTTAGATACCCAAAATCTTAATTTGGGCCATTTATTTTTGGACTTAATTAATTGGGTGGCCCATCCGGATTTGAGTCGGCCCAGGAGTCCTAACTTATCCGTGTGCGGAGCTAAGCTTATCCATTATTCGAAATTTGAATTTGAATCATAGGTTCAACAAACTGGACATGTGGTCAAAACCGCCCCACTGAATTCGTGCAGTCATAACCGACCACGAAATTCGTGGGCTTCCCACGTTTTCCTCAACTCCCCTTCAGAATTCCTCTCAGTTAACTTTTCGAACCCTACGAAAAAAAACTCTGCAATTCTGTGTACATATCTTCTTCCCATCTCTCTGCTTTCATACTCAAATTTATAGTTAAACGATAATATTATTTGGTGGTCTTCTTGATATATATCGTGAACCGTTTTACCTTTTGGGGCAATTACGCACGATCCTGTGAGCACTATCCAGGACGTATTTTATCTTGCGGAGAAAATGATTTATCCTTGACTCGGTTCAATTTTGTTTTATGTGTTGTTTATTTTGTTGGTTGAGTGATACAATGCAGTACGAGATTAAATTTATAAACAAGATAAAGCTCAAGAAATCAAATGGACTACTAATTAAAATTTAAAAATAGAAAAAACCTCAAACCCTAGAAGACATCTTAAGTTGAATCTCTTGAATCTTGATCTAAAAATACTCATTCCTCGTTCCCCCAAACTAATGGGTGGGAATTTGTTGGGATACTCTCTCAAATGCTGTGGGAAGTATAAAATATGGCCGGATAAACCGGTGTATATTTAATTTTAGCCTCTTGACTATTTGACCAAGTCAATCCCTACTTTATTTTTGTTTTTATTTAAGAAAAAAAGGAAAAAAACCCATAGTTTCTTTCTTCCTGAATGCGTTCTATCTTCTTCTTCAGTTCTTCCAACATAGAATGTGATCTTCTCTTTCAAAATTCAAATTAAAGCTTAACCCAAATATTCACTCGCTTGCATTGATCGGGAATTCTCCTTCGAGGATTAATAGAGTGCTAGAGACTTTTCAATTGATGAATAGGTCATTGTGCTTCAAAAATGTCTGGAAATTTCTCTCGGCGCATCATTCTTCAAACAAAAACGACCTTCAACACCACCGATTAGTGTTCTTCACGGTAAGGGTACTATTTAATTTATTTTTTAGTGGAATAAGAGAACCCCTATTTTTTATGATAAGGATTCATTTTTTTCCTTGAGATTGGTGGACTCAAAAGTAAACAGAAAATATTGGGCATTAATCGATTCTTGAAATAAATTTTTAAACATGTATGATTTTGTGTGTGAGGGAAGATGGGTGATCAGTGGTGGGAGGTGCTCTGAAAATCTGAATAATGGTTATGTTTGAGTGTACTTATAACTAGAAATTCCTGCAACAAGAGCATAAGATATCTAAGTTTCAGTTTTCTCAAAACTAGAAATTCCTGCAGTGCTAAATTTATTTTTCTTAAGATTAGTATCAACATTAGAACCTTTTAAAAGTTGAGTACACTGCTAAATATGTAACACAATGATTTAGTCTTTACTTTCTTAGAAAAACATTGAAATTGTACATCTGAAACTATATAATGCAACTGTGCAGTGTAGTTTTATTATAACATTCAGTAAGATTGCAATTTTATATTTAGGAAAAGAGTGAACGTCCAGGGTTTCAAGGCTATGGCTCAATGACAACAACCTCAGCACCTTTAAACTAAGGACATAAGAAATGCAGGCAAGAACAAGAAATACAGTTTAAACAAGAAATTTTGTGAAAAGTTATGAAATTGATATTCTAATAAGAGACACAAGAGGGAAAGGGATGCTTCTTTGATAATTGGATATAGAGTTGTGACTTATTTCAATAACATTTTAACTAAAAAAAGAGACATGTTAAATGATCTACCTTTGTCATCTTCAATGCATCATGTGGCAACTGCAAGAGATGTAACATAAGTAAATATAAACATCCACTAGAGCCTTATTTGAAGACAATATTTTTCATAATAAGTTTGGGAGATTAGGCATTATATAAAGAAACAAGGTAAGAACAGAATTGTCTTGAAATTTATTGAGGATATACATGCAGAATTGGCTGAGTGCCTAGTGCTAAAATGCAATTACCCTTTATCACTTATAGAGTTATAGTGTGAAAATGCTTTGCTAATAGGACCACTAAAAATCACATTTCTTTGGATTTTTGATAACTTTGTATAATGAAGTGAAAGACTTGATGAATTTTTGTAAACACGAGATCTAAAGTGATTCAAACGCTTCGACCAGTTATGAATGCAACAGGAAATCCTTGTATATTTTTTTATGTTAATAGTATATGTATGAGTGTTATTATAAGTTATAAGTTCTTTCGTGGGGCAGATTATACCTTTCGCTCCTAGTGCTGGTGTTCTAGAATGGGTGAATGAAAGGTTTGTCTTCTCTTGGATTGTTGAATATTCTTAGATCACCAAAAACACATATATTTGTAATCTATTAAAAAGTGACAAGATGTGTTTTTATCCTTTATACTTTCTTTCGTTCACTATTATATCCAGGTTTTCATTACAATTAATGATATAATTTATAAATTAAATATTTTATTTTAACTCCCTTAACTTTTGAAATTCCTAATTTAATTTTGAGCATGTCCGCACACGTCCTCCTCTTAAAAGAGTAGCTTTGTATGTTGTTAAATGCTTGGAGAATTTTGGCAATGTGTGTTTCTCTTTCTCTTCCTATTCTTCTATTATATTAATCCTTGAGATTTTAAATTATGGTTTGCATTTTTTTACCCTTATTGCAGTGAAGAAAGTAACAAAGTGATGAGTTTCTTGGACTCATTTTGAGGAAGTCTTTTTAAAAAGAGATATTCATCCTAAAACATAAGACTGCAGTCATATGTTCTACCATGGGAAAAGGTGGATCACAACTATATTGATAGCAAATGTTATTTAATTTTATTGAAAGGTGGATGACATATATATGAAAATGTAAGACTGCAGTCTGAAGTTGCTATGGCAGGAGGAGATTATTTGATAGTATAATGTAATTTTTAGTTGTGTTTGGATATACATTATTTTTCACGAGTTTTTAATTTTCTTTTTGTACACCAGGTCACCACCACCATCCCTAATCGAAGTTGGAGAGGATGTTGTTGCTGAAGAGGGTAATGAAGGAGGAGCAGAGGAAGGACAATAAAGTCTCATGCTATATATCTTATTCCGCGTTGAAGATCTTACAAAGAATACAATAAATCTCCAAATACTCTGTTTCAAGGTCCTCAAGTTCTAATAAATTTTAGCCTAGTAATTACTTTAATTAAAATTATTTGCTATGTTACCTCTTAATATATTGATATGGAACAAATTATAATATATATTTAGTTGTTTTTTTGCAGCCATGAAAAAAACAATCAGGAATGATGCATGGCAATTCAGTGGTCTTGAATAGTATTTTGCAAAACAATCAGGAATGATGTAGAGCAATTAAGTGGTCTTGAACAATATCTTAGAATTTTATTTCAATTCTGCTTGTTATTTTAAAAAGATGTTACTTATTAATATTTGGAGGAGAATTGTTTAAGACTTCAATATTGTTTATATTTTGATATTGTTCTCGCGAAAAGTTAAACTGTGTATGAATTACATACTTTTGAGTGATAAAACTTCGATTTTAGCTCTTAATTCTTCAAAATGATATAGGTAACATATATTTAATAATAATCAACGAGGTTGTTTAAAAGTGGATTGTTTAAACAACTCTTTGTTGTTTAAGACTTCAGTATTGTTTATAGGGATTAAGTTTTTTATAGTCCAGTAACTTTGCATCGTTTTGAAATTGGTCCCCTATGTTTTGATTTTTTATTTTGATTCTGTAAGGTTTTAATTTTTTTTTAAATTGGTCATTTCACCTGCTATAGCAGGTCACCAGTCAGATAATAACCATCTATATAATTATTTTATTTTTTATTTTAATTTCGAAATACCACCTAAACTTTTTTAATCCTAATAATTTTATGTCTGGATTTTTTGCGTGTTTTTTTAGGTATGAATAATGATTTTTTGCGTATTTTGGTTTATTTTTTTATTTTTTGGTCACGATTTGAGTTTAACAGAATTGAGTAAAAAATAAGGAATTTGAGTTTATCGTCAAATTTTTTCTTGGTTGTTTGAGACTCTAGTGTTGTTAATACTTCATTATTATTCTCACGAAAGGTTAAACTGAGTATGAATTACATGTTTTTAAGTGATAAAACTTAACTTTTAGTTTTTAAGTCTTCAAAATGATATAGATAACCTATATTTAATAGAAATCAACGAGGTTGTTTAAAACTGCGTTGTTTAAATAAGTCTTGGTTGTTTAAGACTCCAGTGTTGTTTATACTTCAGTATTATTCTCACGAAAGGTTAAACGGAGTATGAATTACATGTTTTTAAGTGATAAAACTTAACTTTTAGCTTTTAAGTCTTCAAAATGATATAGATAACCTATATTTAATAGAAATCAACGAGGTTGTTTAAAATTGTGTTGTTTAAACAACTCTTGGTTATTTAAGACTCTAGTGTTGTTACTGCTTCATTATTATTATCACGAAAGGTCAAACGGAGTATGAATTACATGTTTTTAAGTGACAAAACTTAATTTTTAGCTTTTAAGTCTTTTAAATGATATAGATAACCTATATTTAATAATAATAGATGAGGTTGTTTAAAATTGTATTGTTTAAACAACTCTAGGTTGTTTAAGACTCCAGTGTTGTTAATACTTCATTATTATTCTCACGAAAGGTCAAACGGAGTATGAATTACATGTTTTTAAGTGATAAAACTTAATTTTTAACTTTTAAGTCTTTTAAATGATATAGATAACCTATATTTAATAGTAATCAACGATGTTGTTTAAAATTGTGTTGTTTAAACAACTCTAGGTTGTTTAAGACTCCAGTGTTGTTAATACTTCATTATTATTCTCACGAAAGGTCAAACGGAGTATGAATTACATGTTTTTAAGTGATAAAACTTAACTTTTAGCTTTTAAGTCTTCAAAATTATATAGATAACCTATATTTAATAGAAATCAACGAGGTTGTTTAAAATTGTGTTGTTTAAACAACTCTTGGTTGTTTAAGACTCCAATGTTGTTAATACTTCATTATTATTCTCACGACCCGATTGTTTAAAACTTCAATCTTGTTTAAAATATAATATTGTTCAAACAAAAGTTTAAATGGATGGAAAAAGCTTTAATTTTGATGTTTAAGTCTTAAAAAATGTATGGATGACTTATTTTAAATGTTAAACAGTAGAGAGTTGTATAGAATTGAGTTGTTTAAACAGCTGAGTCGTTTGAAACTTCAATCATGCTTAAAAGACAACGTTGTTCACACAAAGGAGTATGAATTAACTTCTTTTTAATTAATAAAACTTCACACTCATTTTCTATATTCATTTACTATGTTCTATATGTTAGTTAATTTAAACAACTTAAACATCGTACACTAATAAATAATTTAAACAACTTAATATAAACAACCTTCACTAATAAATAATTTAAACAACTTTAACATCCTACACTAATAAACAACTTAAACAACATACTTAAATAACTTAATAACATAAGCAATACAAATAACCTAAACTAATTAAATATTTTAAACAACTTAAACATCATATACTAATAAAGAACTTAAACAACGTAAACAACTTGAACATCCTACACTAATAAACAACTTAAATATATACAATGAACAACTTAAACAACGTAAACAACGTAAACAACTTGAACATCCTATATTAATAAACAACTTAAACAACATACACAATAAACAATTTAAACAACGTTAAACAACTTGAACATACTACACTAATAAACAACTTAAACTACATATACAATACACAATGAACAACTTAAACAACGAAAACAACCTAAACAACTAAAATATAAAATATATTTTTAAAATCATTTAATGAAAAGAAAGGCCATTTTTGATATATTTGTATAAGTAAGGTCATTCTTGATAAATTGGCCTTTGACTAGGCCATTTATGAAAATGCCCCCTCAAATGCTAGCTTCTCTAAAACTCTCTCTATCTAAAGTTTTGACAAATGTCGAATGAATTCTGTTGTTCTGTTCTCATGGCCAGCTGCTGCCTCTGCCTTTTATATTACGGTCAAAAAAAAAATTATTTGTGAAGCACGCCTTTTAGAGTTGCCATTGATTGAAACAGGAGTTGGCCCTCAAGTAAGCTGGCACCTGCTTGCTTCCAATTTAATTAAAAGGGCCGAATTAGGGCTTCAGGTGGGCTTGGAAATAAATAGAAAAATGATTAGCTCCAGCTGCTTGCTTAATCCATTTTGGCGGCTGACTTGTGCAGCAAATGAGATGGGCTTTTGGGCCTTCAATTTTCTTCATTTGCAAATTAAATGCTGATGGGCCGATGCTTGCAAACAAATTTCTTTCTCTTTTAATCCTCGAGCCCTTTTCGTTTTCTCTTCGACTTCAACTCATTTCTCGATTGACTTCACAAATAAAATAGGCATGTATTTTGCTCCAAATAATCCCCATTTTTCTACAAAATATACAAATACTACCCTTCTTGACAATTTAGCACAATTAGTCCATTTTAGTATGAAAAATGCATGAAATTCTATTGAATTAGCAAATAAAGAACAATAATTTCAAGCAATTTTCACACTAATCACCATGTTCTATGAAAAATTAAAAGACACAAATTTAGTGAAGTCACTGCACTATTTTTTACAATGTTTAATCCTACGATATGAACATCTTACAATGTAAACATGTATGTGTTTAATTAATATTTTCACAAATAAACTGCAGGTTACATAAAAATATGACTAAACAAAATAACAATCAAGTTAATACATCCATATAAACAAATATACCAAAAGAAATCTGCAGTTTGAACTAAAACATTTCAATAACACTATTCATGTTAACCAATTGACCTATAATCTATTAATGTTAAACCACTAACCCAGCACATTACAAATTTACAATAGCCAAACCATCAATAATCTGTTCATGTTAAACATTAAATTGTGAATATCAGATCTAAAGGAATACTGACCTATAAAACCACGGTTTATTAAAAATAAAAATAAAAAAAGTTAACGATACAAAATGACAAAACCATAGTTGCAGACGAAGACAACGAAGTGCAATTTTAACTTTGCCAGAAAATTTTCTGGTGAAAAGCCAAAACTCGACTGTGACTCTCGACGCTGGAAAGGGGATTCTTATCGAAAGTGCAGTTTGGATTGTCGAAAACGTGATTTTGGTCGAAAATGGTTTAGAATCTCTGCAATTTTTGAATTTATTAGGTGATTTGTATGTACATTTTTTCTTGGTTTTTGAGATGAGAGAGGAAGGGATTTCTGGTTTGAAAGTTGTGAGAAAGACGAAAAGTGAAGTAGGAGGGGAGGCGAGAGAATTCTGTCTCATCTAAAAGCTCGAGCTTATAGAGAGGGTCGGGAATAATCTATTTATTTAATTTCCCTCAACACTCTCCCTCACTCGTGGGCCGAATCATTGCCTCGGACAACCTGGGCTCTTTTATCATGAGAGAATTCCGTCTCATCTAAAAGCTCGAGCTTATAGAGAGGGTTTGGAATAATCTATTTATTTAATTTCCCTCAACACTCTCCCTCACTCATGTAAAGAGAGATTTTACTCAACTTGAATTTTAATATTGTACAATGCCGATATATATACAAGAGTGTGAATAAATAAAATCTCCTAATCTAGGAAAATATCAATCTATAACTAATTTAGATACAAAGTCAAAGATATGTACTTGGTGAATAAGTAAGAGATAAATAATATAATTTATCTCTTATCACCCCCCCCCCAAGCAAGACGTGGGATGAGGTCCAACTCGCAGCTTGGAACGAAAGAATTCGAACAATGATCGTGGAAGTGCTTTAGTGAAGATATCTGCAATTTGTAAATCGGAGGAGATGAACTCAGTAGAAAGTTTCCCAGAAGACACTAACTCTCGTACAAAATGATTATCAATGTCAATATGCTTAGCACGTTTATGAGCTGCCGGATTCTGGCTTAGAAACACTGCACTATTATTGTCACAAAAAAGTGTAGGAGGAGCCGAAAGCAGAGCACGAAGTTCACGAAGAAGATGATAATGCAAATAACCTCAGAAGCAACATTAACAAGAGCTCAATGTTCAGATTCACAACTAGAGCGAGAAACTGTAGGGTGCTTCTTAGCACTCCACGAGATAAGATTTCCACCAAGAAAAAGAGAATATCCATAAGTAGAGCGTCTCGTCTCAAGACAACGAGCCCAATCAGCATCAGAATATCCAACCAAGATGGAAGACGATCCTCGAGAGAAGGATAAACCATAGGCAGGAGTAGATTTCACATAACGAAGGATGCGTTTAACTGCCTGAAAATGCTCAATAGTCGGTTGCTGAAGAAATTGGCTGACCAAGTTGACAGCAAAGGAAAGATCAGGCCGTGTAATAGTAAGATATTGTAGTGCACCAACCAAAGAACCGTATAGGGTCGGATCATCAAAGAGAGGCCCATCAGAAGATAACTGAAAACCAACTACTAACGGTGTCATGACAGGTTTAGCATCCTCAAGATTGGCACGCTGCAGAATATCCTTGGCGTACTTAGCCTGATTAAGAAATAACCCATCATCTGTGTAAGTAACTTCAAGGCCCAAAAAATAACTAAGCTTGTCAAGATCTTTGATTGCAAATTCCTGACTAAGCCTAGAAATGAAAGAAGTAAGTAACTCTGGTGCATTTCCTGTAAGCACAAAGTCATCAACATACACAAGAAGATAAAGTATGCTAGAACCCTTAACAAAAATGAACAAAGAGGAATCCGAACGACTACAAGTGAATCCAATGTTGATAAGAAAATCACTTAGCCATTGGAACCATGCACGCGGGGCCTGCTTAAGGCCATAGAGAGCCTTCTTGAGACAACAGACGTGGTTAGGATATCTGGGATCTGAATAACCAGGAGTTTGCTCCATATACACAGGCTTAGAGAGAATGCCATTGAGAAATGCATTTTTAACATCCAGCTGATGCAAAGACCATTTATGCATAACTACTAGAGAAAGGATGATACAAACAGTGGAGGCTCGAACCACCGGACTAAATGTGTGAGAATAATCAAAGCCTGGTATCTAAGTAAAGCCTTGAGCAACAAGGCGAGCCTTATGACGATCTATGGTGCCATCTGCAAGAAACTTAGTACGAAAGACCCATTTAGAGCCAACAACATTTGTACCTGAAGGTCGAGGTACAAGATCCCAAGTTTCATTAGATCGTAAGGCAGAAAGCTCTTCATCCATAGCTGCTACCCATTCAGGATGTTTAGATGCGGATTTGAATCCCTTGGGCTCACGAACAACAATAAGAGCATTAAATAAAGCTGAATGTGCATAGTCAGGAAGATGCCTTGGTTTAAAAATTCCTACCTTCGATCTAGTGATCATAGGGTGAGATGAAGATGGCAAGACGGGAGATGGTGGTGGTGGAGGTGGTGAGGCCACGATATCATCTTGGTGGGGTGGATGTGCATCGTCAATTACAAGAGGAGGTGCAGGAGGCAGCTCATGAAGATCTGAAGATGGCACATCACATAAGTAGCATGGCTTAGTAGTTGGGGATGGTGTACTAGCTGAGGGTGACTCAAGAGGCATGGTAAGACCAATGGGCTCACGAAACTCGACGAGCGGAGGATCTGAAATAGAAGCCCTGCAAGAATCTGTGGAGAAAGGGAAGCAAACTTCATCAAATTTAGCATGTCGAGTAATATAGATGCGGAATGAAATAGGATCGAGACACCGAAACCCTTTATGGATGCTGCTATAACCCATAAAAACACACGGAAGACTACGAGGCTCAAACTTATTTGCCACATAGTCACGAAGGCATGGGAACACCCGACAACCAAACGGATGAAAAACCTCATAATTAGGAGGCACTAAAAATAACAACTCAAATGGAGATTTCCCTTGAAGAACAGAAGACGGTAGACGATTAATTATATAGACAGCACTACTGAAAGCCTCTACCCAATAACGAGATGGAACGTGAGAGTGAAATAGCATAGCAAGCCCAGTTTCTGTAATATGCCTATGTTTGCGCTCTGCCCTGCCATTTTGCGATGGTGTATAGGGACAAGAAATAGAGTGATGTATCCCACAGTCCCTAAAGAAATTTTGAACCCGATGATTTGTGAATTCAGTACCACCATCACTCTGAAAAGTTTTAATTGTACGACTGAATTGATTCGTGACAAATGTGTTAAATCGAATCAACACATCATAAAAATTCGACTTCTGCTTTAATGGATAGAACCAAGTAAATATTGAATAATCATCAATAAATATCACATAATAATGATATCCAAAGACAAAAGTAACTGGGGCTGGACCCCACAAATCACAGTGCACCATATCCAAAACACATATAGAACGTTTATTATTCAGAATAAAGGGCAAACGTTTACTCTTTGCTTGTTCACAAGACGAACAAATCACAGGCCTAGGTAAAACAGAAGTAGTAGACACATGTCCAAGCTTATTCAAAAGAGAAATAACACCAAAGGCAACATAACCTAAACTTGAATGCCATAATTCAAAGGATGCAGTCAATTTACGCGACACATGGGTAACAGCAAGAGCAGAAAGTGGATTATCAAGCACGTAGAGACCATCTCTACGCCTGCCACGAGCCAGAATATCCTTGGTATGGCGGTTCTGAATAATAAATGATTCAGCAGTAAACAATACATCAACTGCAGAATCAGAAGTCAATTTGCTCACAGACAATAAATTCTTAGTAATTTTCGGAACGACGAGCACATCATTCAATATAATAGAGTCACTTATAGAACATTGTCCAATATGAGAAATAGGTAAACGATTTCCATCACCAGCAACAACAAAACCAGAACCTGAATAAGGAGCAGAGACATCTAAAGAGGACGAACTCGAGGTCATATGGGCAGAAGCCCTCGTATCAAGATACCAATCTGAAATTCGTGATGGAGAGAACATGCAATTTGCAGAAAATGCCTCTGCAAGATGTGCAACATCATTAGAAAAAGGGAGAGTGTCCAATAATAATGAAGCAGAAGTCATTAGGGACGAGTGTTTATTAGAGGAGATCAAAGAGATTAAATATTAGAAATATGAAATAATTATGATTGGGTGATTTTGGGGTTGTGCCGTGAGGGCTTTACTGTTGGAGAATATGGTGGGGAGATTATGGGGGATTAGAAGCACACACGTTTTCTGTGATGGAGAAATAACAAAATTAATTTCTTTGAATGATCAAAGATGTACCGTGATAGCTACAGAAACCGTGAGGGAGAGAAAATAATTTAGGGTTTGGGTATCTTTAGACTGACACTATGTAAAGAGAGATTTTATTCAACTTGAATTTTAATGTTGTACAATGACGATATATATACAAGAGTGTGAATAAATAAAATCTTCTAATCTAGGAAAATATCAATCTATAACTAATTTAGATACAAAGTCAAAGATATGTACTTGGTGAATAAGTAAGAGATAAATAATATAATTTATCTCTTATCAGGAGGGGAGGGATTTTTGTCAGAAAAAGGACAGTGGATGGTTGGGAATTAATCACAAAAACCTGTTTAAACTGGTTCATGCTATGAATCTGGGTCAAACCTGACTCATACACTATAAAGCGGGTCAGGTATAAATCATTTGGTCATTCTCTCTTTCGCACATCTTCTCTTTCCCTCTCCAAATTTCATCCCTCAACATTACTGATCTCCTCGCCACCACCGTCGTCGCCGCCGATTTCTCTATCCGCTCCTGCCTCACCCTCCCCATCATCTCAAACGACTACCTTCGCTCTGCCTCCGCCGACCTCCGTACCTCCTCCACCCTTTTACAGATCTCACCGTCCTAGTTGATGACCTTGCCTCCAACAGCTTCTATCCTCGTGCATTCAGAGGCAATAGGATCATCACAATCGAATCCTCCAATTTCATCATCCAATCTGTGAAAACATTTCCGAAAAATCCTCAACCATTTCTCCTTCAAATTATGGTCACCAATTTCAACAACCAAATTATAGCAATACCAATCTCCTCGGCTAAAGCTAGATGCAGATGCTCTCGACAATAACTAGCAACATGTGCTTATGTATTCATCGTGATCAACTCCATAATAACGTCAACATGCGGCGCCGCAAATTCCGGCTCTGGTAACATCACCTTTGATTCCTCATCCATCGTACTGAGAGTTTTTGAATAATATTGAGCATTTATTAAATAACAGTGAGAGTTTTTTTTAAATAACAGTGAGAGTTTTATAGAATAACAGTGATAATTTTATAGTATAACAGTGGGAGTTTTATAGAATAACAGTGATAGTTTTATAGAATAACAGTAATAGATTTATAGCATAACAGTGAGAGTTTTATAAAATAACAGTTAGAGTTTTATAGCATAACAATGATAGTTTTATAGAATAACAGTGAGGGTTTTATAGCATAACAGTGAGAGTTTTATAGAATAATAGTGACGAATAAATTGAGGGCGAAAATTTGGGTCAACCCATCCTTCAAAATTGACTATATATTTAATTAGATTTAACAGTGTGAACCTGGTTCACAAGAGTGTTACTCGAAATTAATTTTGAAATTTTTGGGTGCAAAAGAACTGGCGCCTACTTTCAATGAAAGGGTATTTTAGTTTTCTAAGTCTTATTTTTGTATCTTAAAGTTGGAATAAATGAATTTTGTATTGGATAGTATATTTGGAGGGATTTAAATCGAAATGGTCCCGTAACTTTGCACCTTTATTGAAAAGGTCCCGTATATATCACATGTTTCAATTTAATCTCGTATGTTTTTAATTTGTGCCGATTTAGTCCCAAATCGCCGGAGACCGGTCAAGCTACCCAAAAACGACGTCATTTTATGATAAATTCCCGACCGAAATTAGGAGCGCGTGTATCACACGACCCTAAAACGACGTCGTTTTTGGGTAGCTTGACCGGTTTCCGGCTATTTGGGACTAAATCGGCACAAGTTGAAAACATACGGGACTAAATTGAAACATGTGATATATATGAGACCTTTTCAATAAAGGTGCAAAGTTACGGGACCATTTCGATTTAAATCCCTATATTTGGAAGTGGTTTTGTATCCTATAGTCACTCCCCCAAGTTAAATTAAGTATAACAATAAAAAGAGATATATGATAATAAAAATATAAAAAAAATGAAGAAAATTGTGAATATTGTTTAAAATACTAATTTTTTAAAATCTGAATAGGAATAAAATTAACAATTAAAAAATAATAAAAATGAAAAACAAGATTTTTTTTTGAAACAAAAAGAATCTTGTAACTTTAATGCAAAAACAATAAATATCGAGAAGGTCATTCACAACAGTTGGAGGCTCGACCTAATAATAAAGACTTGGAAATAACCATGGTTGCAGAAATTGGGCTAGGCGGCCGCCGCATATTGCAATTTTAGGAAAATCGGCCATTAAAGTTGGATCATGCAATAGTCGACGCCTAGGCGACCAAATCTGGCGGCGGCCTGCAGGCGAAAAATCGGGCCAAATAGGCGCAACGCTCGCAACAACATCTTAGGCGTACGCACGGGCGGCCTTGGGCGGTCGGTCTAATGGCTGGCTTTAAGGGCGTGGGCGACGAGGCATCTGTGGCCCTCTGCAAAGATATGGGTGTGGCGTGTGGCGGAGATGGTCGCGGGGGCACGCAGTGGCGGCGTTGTGGCGATTCTGCGGCGACATGAAATCGTGGATTAGAGTTTGATTTTTTTATACATTCTTTTATGTGCACGCTTTCTCTTCTCTTTTAATTTACGCCACTAAAGACTAAGTTTTGGGCCTTTTGACTTTATTAATTAACCAGACATAAGTTTTGGGCCTTTGGGCTTTATTAATTTAATTGGAAGTATGATTTTTGGTGGAAAATAAGAAATTATCAATATATATATATATATATATATGTGTGTGTGTGTGTGTGTGTGTGTGTGAGAAGCCTAGGCGATTGGAAAACGCCCAACATCCGACGACCGACTACTGACTTCAACACCCTTGAAAATAACCCAATCGCCCTAACAAAATGATGAGTCGAATCATTGATTTTTCTACGAATAAGATAAATCACGTAATCGCTGCTTTAGTATAGCTTTACAAGTTATCTTCATCATATAATCACTGGCAGCACCCCTACTATTGATTGTCCCACTCGTCGATCCACCGCACTCACAATGCAGTCAAATAGTCAATACCACTTTTTTTTTTTCCGAGACCTATGTTGTTATAACCTTAACACTAAAAATTGACTTTACAAGACCACACAATGAAAAAATAAAAAAAAATAACTCTCAACTCAAGAGATACATTAAACAAAAGGCTTTCAACTCGGAAAGAAATCAAATGCTCTCAACTAAAGGAGAGAAGTCAGGGGTAGTACGATCAAAAAAGGTGGCAGATAACAACCGAGTAATATAATTATCACAGCTAACTCATATTTAATATCTACAAAATAAAAGACAATCTAAAACTTACAAAAAAAAAAAGACAATCTAAAACTTATAAAATTAAAGGACGATCTACTCACTACTACACATTTAAGCTTGGAGAGCCCCACTTGGACAACCCTTATTTCAAACAGCTTGGAGCTTGGAGAGCGGTTTTATTTTAAAAAAAAAATAGACAGCGGTTTGTAACCGCTGTCCAAGAAAATCACTTAGACAGCGGTTCAAAACTTCTTTGCAAGTTCACTTAGACAGCGGTTCATAACCGCTGTCCAAGCTAAAGCTTGGAGAGCGGTTATGAACCGCTCTCCAAGTGAAAATCCGAATTTAAAAGGGTTCAACCCCCTGAACCCCCATTTCCACCATTTCGACGTGAATACTTGGAGATTTTTCCCCTCCTCCTCCCTCCGTTGCCGCCGTCTCTTGCTGCCGCCCTCCTCCCCTGCCGCCGCCGCCTTCCTCTGCCTCTACAAGGTAATGCTTAATCTTTTTTTCCTTTTTGTTAATTAATTAGTAGGGTTAATTTATGTGTTATATATATATGTTGTATATATATATATATATATATATATATATATGATTTTGATATGGAGCCTAATATTGGGCTCCTTATGGAGCCTAATAGATTTTTTACCCAGTCCGAACCCAACTCAACCCGACTCAAAACCAGCCCAAGTGGTTCATGGTTCACCCGGCCCGAACGGTTGATGGTTTAGGGTTTACGGTTTATGGTTTAGGGCTTAGTTTGGGAATGCCACATAAGTTATTAGGCACCATAAGGAGCCTAATATTAGACTCCATATCAGTATATATATATATATATATATATATATATGTTGTGTGGCTTGATTGTTGTTGGTAATTTGAGGATAAATTGTTAGTTTGGAATGGTGATTTTTATGTTTATTTAGAGATATATATGATATGCACACCAAGTGTTTGATCAAATGCATGTGTAGGAATTTAAGCATAAATTAGGATTGAGATATATTTTTGAGTTGGTTGGTGATTTTTTATGTCAATTTAGAGATGAATATATGAAGCACACCAAGTGTTTGATCAAATGCATGTGTAGGATTTAAGCATAATTTAAAATTGTGATATATTTTTGAGTTGGTTGGTGATTTTTTATGTCAATTTAGAGATGAATATATGATGCACACCAAGTGTTTGATCAAATGCATGTGTAGGATTTAAGCATAATTAGGATTGGGATATATTTTTGAGTTGATTGGTGATTTTTTATATCAATTTAGAGATGAATATAAGATGCACACCAAGTGTTTGATCAAATGCATGTATTTTAGATAGTTGCTTTAGATGATTGATGGTATATATATATATATATATATATATATATATATATTAATGTCTTGAGAAGAAACAAAACCTTAGGTACGTTAGGATTGTGATATAGCTTTTAATAAGAAAATGATTAGGAAGATACATTAGGATAAAAGTTGAGATCAAGTATGGTTAGGTATATATACATTAATGTCTTGAGAAGCACTTCATATTGTCTTTCCTATAGGCATCTCTTTTTCTATATGGATCGAAAGTGGGTTCGAGCAGATCGATTATCAGAGGAGTATATGCTCGATTATCAGAGGAGTATAGGAATGGGGTGGAAGAATTTTGTAATCATGCAATTAGACACTGCACCGACCATTGGTACATTACATGTCTGTGTTGGAAATGTATGAATGGAAAAACAGTTAGTGGTCGAGAAAGCTTGTTCGTCCACTTGATGATTCACGGTATTGATAAAACATATACCGTTTGGACATCTCATGGTGAAAGACGAGATGGATGTAGCTCAAGCAACCTCGGAACTGACTTTAGGTTTGAAGATACAGTGGATGCTGATAGTTTCGTAGATGTACCGAGTGGGGATGTGTTGGGATTATACTGAAAAGTATGCTTTTTACTTTGTATAATCGAAACTGAATTTCCAGACTTATTTACTGAAATAAATTGTTTATCACTGATGCTTTAAATATGATTGAATGTTACATATATTTTCTGCATAACTGTTCAATAATTCGTACATGTTACATTGTAGTTAATTTAGTGATACCAGATCACAGAAGATTAAATTAACAGTCCCTTGTAACTATAAGTACGCCATTCACGACCTAGATGGAAATGAACAACCATCGCGAAAGGTTGAGGTGTAAGACTCAGATTGGTTTGTCTTGACCAAGAGATTACACTAGTGCATGACTGATGCGCTGAATAGGACCTACATGAGGATAAATTCTTCAGAACTGAACAAGGAAGAATTAGACCTCAGTGGTTCATTGTTTCTTAACCTTCGTCCCTTAAATAGGATCACGTGGGATTGATAACTATTGCTTTGACTTATCATGGGTAGCGAATCAGAGAGATTCAATACTTTTTATCTTGGGCAATATTATTGGTCACATGTGATTGCTAAGATTTAATACGAAGAATCGTGTGCAAGTACGCTTGCTTGATTTGTCCCCTTGGGAGGTTCATAAGTTTTATCATACCAAATCTTGCAAGTGGAATTAGTTTCCGGTATGGATAATAATGTTGAACCGTTCCTCGACCAAGGACAAAAGATATTAATTAACGGAAAGCTATTTCAGTGGCTTGAATTAATTAATGGGCTAGATAATCTTAAACACGTGAAATAATGACCGGGAGCCATATTGACTGTAATATGGGTTAAGATGGATAGTGCAATATTAATTATGTAGTGGGATTACTTAATATTTATGGGCTTGAATTATATTGTGGCTCAATATTAGATATTCAAGGTCGATTAGAAGGTCCAATCTTAATTCTCCTAAAGGCCCCCTGAGTAGCCCAACATATAGTCCAATAACTAAAAAGGTGATTAAAATAAAATAAATATTGTTGCTTATATTTCCTCTAAATTTTCGAAAATTATGGATAAAAGAGGGAGAAATATTTTCTTTGAATTTTGTTATGGAATGAAGATATGTATTCTTGGAATACAAGATTATCTCATTAAATTCAAGAAATCTCCCACTTGGTTATTCATAGTGATATTTTGAAATTTTTGAAAATAGAGGGCAAGAAAGATTTTCTTGATTTTCTTAAAAAGATATTATGGAAGATATGTATTTCTTGAAATACAAGAATATCTCATAAATTCAAGAAGATCCAAATCTTGGATTCTTGCACACTGTATTTTTCGAAAATAATGCCATATTATAGAGGAGGTGGAATTTTGTGGAATATTTTAATTATGGGAAAAAGAATATATGAGATATATTTAAGATTTCTTGGTGATCAAGAAAAGTCTTTTCCCACATTGAAATATCACTAAAATTTCGACCACCCTCCCTCTTATAAATAGGGGATGATTAGTTCATTCCCAAGTACAATTTAATGTGCTGGAAATATTAGCAAATCCACATAAGTGGTGCAACAAAGTTTATTTTTTCCTTTTGTTAATTGTTCGTGAGTATCCTTCCACCGGATTGTCGAGCAAGGGCTAAGGGAATACTTGGGAAGTCCTTTTGGTTAGTCCGTCCGACCAAAGCCACTGCCATCCCGAGAGGTACGTTCACGTAAACCCGTAGATTCCGCATGCGTAGGTTTTACGTGGCTTTTTATATGCATGATATGTTGTTGCAATTATTATTTGAATTAATATAGGATTAATTCATGCTAGTAATAATTAATGAATTAAATTTGTATTTAAATATTCACCCCGAATAGATCTGTGCAACTCATTCCCCAACAACTGGTATCGAGCTCTTTGTTTTTGACTCAATTTTTTAAATTGTAATTTAATTCATGGACATTAAATTTGAAATTGGATAGTAGAATCTGTTAGATCTGTTTTTGCGGTATCCAATTGTCATGAATTTTAATGTTTTATTTTGCATGCATATAAACCGTGGTTTTTAATTCGATTCGTTCGGATTTGTTTTGCCTCGTGAGAAAATCCACGAGTAGACTAGAATTTATTGATTTGATCAATGTAATAGACTAGTCTAGATCTAGGTTTATTTATTTTTTGTAAATAAATTGTAACCGGATCGGACGAAAAAGAGAAAGAATTAAAGGCGAAATTAAATCCGAACCAGCGTAGGGCGGCGCTGGTACCGGGCACTTATGGGCGCAGTGGGCAGGCCGGGCGGCGAAAGCCACGAGGATGAGGGTCGGGCTTGACCGCCTGGCGCGCGCGCCAAAGCCGAAGCGGACGAGGCGGATGCAAGGCGGCAAGACGGGCGTCAAGACGGATATAAAACGCTTGCCGAGGACGCGGGCGAGGGGGAGGCGGAATGCGATGCTGATGAATCTGCCGCCGCCGAGAATCGCCGAGGCATGCCGAGGCATCGGGCGGGCGTGGCTCGCCGGGCGTGCCGAGTCGCCGAGGTCGCCCTGTGTCGAGAGTGGCGGCGGATCGGCGCGCATCCATCCGTGAGTCGCTGGCGTGGCGGTTCGAGACGAAGTATTTTTTCGAGATTTAACGCAGTGGGGAGAAATTCGAGACGTGTTTCTTCAAGATCAAGCCAAGAAAAATCAAACCATGACAATTGGATAATTTGTGCCCAATATGTTTATTTTTTCTTTTTTGCTTGATTTATTTGTGCTATCTTATGCATTATTTAATTTGTTTAAATGTGTTTGCATGAGGGTTGCCAAATGGAAAAATCTCAACTTCAAAAATTACTAAGTATGTTTAAATAATTAATTGACAATTTTATTAGGATAATAAAATTGAATTAATTTTGACCTCCATGATTTATTTATTTGTGAATTCTTTTGGAGAAATTCCCCAGCGGGACGGTCAAAAGATAGGTTTCACATGAATGAATTCCAAACGGATGATTGTGGGTTATTACTAGTGGTGGCGATGACCCTCCCAACGAGGCTCGATCAAAGCGAAATAGTAATCTCAGTATTTAATCATGGTTATTACTTAGGTATAAAATTGATATGCATACTTCTCAAGTCCTGTCTAATTTTATATTGGTCAAGTGAGAGCCAACTATTAATCTGGATATTAAGGGTTTGTAATTGTTCTTGTTTGTAACACTTGAATGTGTTTAAATAATGACCCACCCAACGTGGCTTATTTAAACCATTTTTGAGATGTTGGTCGATGCATGTTCATATTTTTTTTGAGATTTTAATATGATGCATGTGATCAAACCTTGTGATATTTTTGTGCTTATGCATATTATCGTTTATTTCAATTCATCATGTCGCAACCTTTTAATCCACTGTTATATACACTCAAAGAACACCAATTATCCGGAGAAAACTATAATGTTTGGAAACGAAATATGATGCATGTCCTACCCAAGACAAAAAAACATTATTGGATTATTGATGTACCCAAGCCACGTAAGTTCTTGATGAATCAACCGATGCGGAAAGACATGAGTATAATATTTGGGGAGCAAAGCCAATGAACCCATGAAACATGTAATCTTGACTTCACCGGTTCGATGATTTGAAACACGTTCATGAAGGTGTTGAGTCCATTTGTGGAAATTATGCAAAGTCTTGAAGAAATGTTTTCAACAAAAGACCGCATGATCGATCGGTTTAAAAACGACGACGTGGCTAAATTTGAAAATGGTTGAGGGAACACCAGAAGGGAGCATGTTCTCGAGTCAAAAACCATTTTCTAAAACGGGCTTATCTCGGAACTAAGTATTGTGATGAGGCCCAAATCAATTTTCATTGCTAACTCGCCAAGGAGCTTGATGAATTTCTTTGTGGTTTTGTGATGAGTGATCACATGTTTACCATGGATGATCTTCAAGAAGCCTTGGAGAAAGTGGAGAAGCATTTAGGAAAGAAAGAGGCGAAGCATTGGTGACCAAAAGTCTTTTTCTCGAGATCTAGGCGATTGGAAGGCAAGTCTCAAGAAAAGGAAAGTGGTCGAGAACCAAAGCAAGCTCATCATTAAGAAAAGTGAAAAAAGACCGTTAGCTGGTTGGGTGTCAAGAAAGAACCAAAAGGAGTATGTTTCAATTGCGGGAAGAAAGGACATTGGAGGTCAGCCTGTTCCAATCCCAAAAGGAAAGGAAAGATAGGTAATCCTCACTCACTAGTTGTTGAAACTTGTTTAGCGGCGTATGCCTCCCATTTATGGGTGGTGGATACGGGATCCACCGATCATGTTTGTTTCACGTTCTGAGGGTTCAAAAGGACCCGACAACTAAGTGGAAGTGAGATCCTCATCACATCGGGCGATCTTACGAGAGTGGCGGTGAAGCGATGGGAGAAGAAGCACACTGTCTTTTGAAGACAAAGTTTTAATTTTAAGAGATGTTCTATACGTTCCGAGTTTTAGAAAGAATTTGATTTCAGTTTCTAAACTTTTTCATGATGGATATTCGATTACTTTTAATAAAGTTGTTACCATTTCTCTTTATGATAAATTTATCTGTCATGGAACGTTGGCGAATAATCTCTATACAATTAACTGTGCACACCACTCAAGAAATGCATCCTATAACACATCAACTATTTCCGAGAAAAGAAAACGTTCATCGGGCGTGAGCGAGACACTTTTTGGCATCTAAGATTGGGTCATATAAATCCAAAAGAGGATCCAAAGGTTGGTGAAAGACGGTTCACTAGAACTTCTCCAAGTTGAACCGTTTCCAACCTGCGAATCATGTTTGGAGGGTAAAATGACCAAGAGGGCATTTGGAGCCAAGGGGAATAGGGCCAAAGAAGTGTTAGAGATCGTTTACACAGATGTACATAGTTCAATGTCAACCAAAGCAAGAGGAGGTTATGAGTAATTTTATTGATGATTACTCAAGGTACATTTTCCTTATGAAGCATGAATCTGAGACCTTTGAGAAATTCTAAAGAATTTAAGGCTCAAGCAGAGAATCATATGAAAAAACGTATCAAGTCTCTACGATCTGATCGTGGAGGCGAATACCTCAGCAATGAGGTTTTTGAACTACTTATCTGATGAAGGGATTGTATCGACTAATCGCACCTTGAACCCTCCACATACTTGCGGGGGTTTGCGTAAGCAAGTAACATAATTCTTTTGGAAATGGTTAGATCAATGATGAGTTATACGGATCTTCCCGAGTCGTTCTGGGGTCATACCTTGGAAAATAGAGACTTACATTCTGAACTTGGCGCTATCCAAATCAGTTCCCAGAACCCCAAAGAATTGTGGACCGTGCGCAAGTCTAGTATGAGACACATGAGAACTTTGGGGTGTCCGGCCTACGTGTTGGACAAGGAAACCGTAAAATTTCGATCCTCGATCGAGAATTAAAAGGTCATTTTTGTAGGATACCCGAGGAGGAAAAAAGGGTGAATGTTCTATAGTTCAGAAGATCAAAAGGTGGACATCCGCACCCACTTTAGATTTTGGAAGAAAACTATAGAACCAAAGAAAACCCATAAGTGAGACTACCTTAAATGAGCTTAGAGGGCAAACCTCAAGGCCGATTTATCTTAGATGATATACCAAACTAAACGCTTTTTTCTGGCGGACCTCGTTATAGTGGGAGGGTTGTTAGGCGACCCGAGAGATTCTTGGGAATAGGAGAGTCCTCGGACTTGATTCCGGAATCGAGACCCATGGACATATGACGAGGCACTCCAAGATAAGGATGATGCGGTTTCTTGGCAAACATCAATGAAAGCCGAAGTGGGTTCTATGTTTCATAATAGAGTGTGGGAGCTAGTCGAACCACTTAATGGGGTCAAACCCATTAGATGCAAGTGGGTATATAAGAGGAAAAGAGGATCGGACGGGAAGGTTGAAACCTTTTAAAGCAAGACTAATGGCGAAAGGTTATACTCAGAAAGAAAGGGATCGATTATGAGGAAACTTTTTTTCGCCCGTAGTAGCCATGCTTAAGTCCATCTGTATTCTCTATCGATCATTGCAAGCGCCGACCTTGAAATCGCAAATAGATGTTAAGCGACTTTTCCTAGCGGAAGTCTTGATAAAGAGATCTATGTGCAACAACACCAAGGTTTCATTGAAACAGGCCAAGAACACCTAGTTTGTAAGCTCAAGAGGTCCATTTACGGATTCAAACAGGCATCCAGAGCTTAGAACCAAAGTTTTGATCATGTTGTAAAGTCTTATGGGTTTGATCAAAACGAGTTTGAAAGTTGTGTGTATAAAAAGCGTGTCGGAACTGCATTGGTATTCTTAGTACTATACGTAGATGACATTGTGATCATCGGGAACGATGTGAAGGTGTGATCAGACGTAAGGGCATGTTTTTCAAAACAGTTTGATATGAAAGACTTAGGGAAAGCCGGACAAATCCTTGGGATCAAGATCACTCGAGATCGCAAGATAAGGATGATCGGGTTATCGCAAGTTTCATACATAGACACTGTCTTGAAATGCTTCAGCATGCAAGATTCCAAGAAAGGATTCGTACCTTTCAGATTTGGAATCCATCTATCCAAGAAAATGTCCCCTAAGACGCAAAAGGAGATAGATGACATGAAAGACATTCCGTGTGCTTCGGCTGTCGGAAACCTTATGTATGCAATGCTGTGAACGAGACCGGATATCTGTTTTTGCCATAGGCATGGTAGCAAGATATCAAAGTAACCCAGGGAAAGCGCATTGGACTACAGTTAAAAACATTCTGAAGTGTCTGAAAAGAACTCGGGATAGAATGTTGATTTATCAGTCAGATACTCCAATCCCCATCGGCTACACGGACTCGGATTTCCAATCAGATATAGATTCCAGAAATTATCTGCCTCAGTTAGTGTGTTTCCATTTGGGAAGTGTAGCCATCAAATGGACGAGTGTGAAGCAGAAATGCATCACTGACTCAACCATGGGACTCGGGTAAGTAGCTGCTTGTGAAGCAGTGAAAGAACCTATTGGGCTCTAGATCTTCTTAGTGGACTTGGATGGTGTTCTGAATTTGTCTAAGCAATATCTGCTAGGGGCAGTTGCAAATTCAAGAGAACCAAGAGTCCACGAGTCAAACAAACACATTAAAGGAAAGACATCTTATACGAGAAATCGTTAAGAGAGGAGATATAGATGTGGCAAAGATAGCGTCTGAGGACAGCCTAGCAGATCCATTCACAAAGCGTCTGCCTCTGAATACATTCGAGAGACATGTGAGTGGAATGGGTGTCAAGACCGTTGCCAATCTGCTTTGAGTATAAGTGGGAGAAATTATTAGGTTCGTGTAGGTGACATTAGATGTCACGGACTAAGCGAGACGTGTTGTAGTATACTTAAAAGCAGACTTTGAGTATAAGTGGGAGATTGTTGGGATTATACTGAAAATTATGCTTTTTACTTTGTATAATCGAAACTGAATTTTCAGACTTATTTACTGAAATAAATTGTTTATCACTGATGCTTTAAATATGATTGAATGTTACATATATTTACTGCATAACTGTTCAATAATTCGTACATGTTACATTGTAGTTAATTTAGTGATACCAGATCACAGAAGATTAAATTAACAGTCCCTTGTAACTATAATTACGCCATTCACGACCTAGATGGAAATGAACAACCATCGCGAAAGGTTGAGGTGTAAGGCTCAGATTGGTTTGTCTTGACCAAGAGATTACACTAGTGGTGCATGATCGATGATCTCGAATAGGACCTCTGAGGAGGATAAATTCTTGAGGCCCGAACAAGGAAGAATTAGACCTCGATGGTTCATTGTTTCTTAACCTTCGTCCCTTAAATAGGATCACGTGGGATTGGTAACTATTGCTTTGACTTATCATGGGTAGCGAATCAGAGAGATTCAATACTTTTTATCTTGAGCAATATTATTGGTCACATGTGATTGCTAAGATTTAATACGAAGAATCGTGTGCAAGTACGCTTGCTTGATTTGCTCCCTTGGGAGGTTCATAAGTTTTATCATACCAAATCTTGCAAGTGGAATTAGTTTCCGATATGGATAATAATGTTGAACCGTTCCTCGACCAAGGACAAAAGATATTAATTAACGGAAAGCTATTTGGGTGGCTTGAATTAATCAATGGGCTAGATAATCTTAAACAGGGAAATAATGACCGGGAGCCATATTGATCGTAATATGGGTTAAGATGGATAGTGCAATATTAATTATGTAGTGGGATTAATTAATATTTATGGGCTTGAATTATATTGTGGCTCAATATTAGATATTCAAGGTCGATTAGAAGGTCCAATCTTAATTCTCCTAAAGGCCCCCTGAGTAGCCCAACATATAGTCCAATAACGAAAATGTGATTAAAATAAAATAAATATTGTTGCTTATATTTCCTCTAAATTTTTGAAAATTATGGATAAAAAGAGGAGAAATATTTTTCTCTGAATTTTGTTATGGAATGAAGATATGTATTCTTGGAATACAAGATTATCTCATTAAATTCAAGAAATCTCCCACTTGGTTATTCATAGTGATATTTCGAAATTTTTGAAAATAGAGGGCAAGAAAGATTTTCTTGATTTTCTTGAAAAGATATTATGGAAGATATGTATTTCTTGAAATACAAGAATATCTCATAAATTCAAGAAGATCCAAATCTTGGATTCTTGCACCTTTGTATTTTTTAGAAAATAATGCCATATTATAGAGGAGGTGGAATTTTGTGGAATATTTTAATTATGGGAAAAAAAATATATGAGATATATTTAAGATTTCTTGGTGATCAAGAAAAGTTTTTTCCCACATTGAAATATCACTAAAATTTCGACCACCCTCCCTCTTATAAATAGGGGATGATTAGTTCATTCCCAAGTACAATTCAATGTGCTGGAAATATTAGCAAATCCACATAAGTGGTGCAACAAAGTTTATTTTTTCCTTTTGTTAATTGTTCGCGAGTATCCTTCCCCGATTGGTTTGTCGAGCAAGGGCTAAGGAATACTTGGGAAGTCCTTTTGGTTAGTCCGTCCGACCAAAGCCACCGCCATCCCGGAGATGACGTTCACGTAAACCCGTAGAGATTCCGTGATGCGTAGGTTTTACGTGGCTTTTTATATGCATGATATGTTGTTGCAATTATTATTTGAATTAATATATGATTAATTCATGCTAGTAATAATTAATGAATTAAATTTGTATTTAAATATTCACCCCGAATAGATCTGTGCAACTCATTCCCCAACAGGATGATCACGATGATCTACGAGATCACCCTTATATGTCAGAGAAGTTAAGGGATGACGCTGGAGCTGGATTACCCCTTTGGCCCGGATATGAGAAAGCAACAAAATTGTCAGCTGTGTTGATATTGTTCAACATAAAAGCAGCTCACCAGTTGACCAATGCGTGCTTCACAAGTATGCTGGAAGCAGTTAGTGGTCTATTGTTGTTGGGGTTATACGTGAAAGTATGATTTTACTTTGTATAACCTATGTATTAAACACTTATTTACTAAAATAAATTATTTATCACTGTTGCTTTGGATCTGATTTGGATGGGTGATGATGTGGGAGGGATGTTTTGCAAATTCAATTTGGACAGACCCTCCCGTGCAATTTTGAAAATTGCACATGAGCCCCTAACAATAATATGATATAAAATCTGATTTTTGAAAATTAATATGAATGTTTAATTTTAAAATCGGATTGTTAGTTGGACCAACATTGAGTTAATTAATTGGATTAATTAAGTTTTAATAATTAATTGAAATGAATTAAATAAAATTAAAATTAGATTTTGAATTATGTTAAGTGATTTTGATTAACTGTTAAAATCCCACTATGTTAGCTTATTTAAACAATTTTTTAACGCACTTACAGTCCACATTATAACTGTTTGGGTAGGCGGCACCCAATTCTTGTCGGACTGTATTAACTGTTTGGGTAGACGACACTCAATATTTGTTAGTTAGTATATGTCATGTTTGGGTAGGCGGCGCCCAATAATTGCTCAAATGTGACGTAGTAAAGTTGTTGGATCTCGATTAAGCAATTAATATCCCGCCTTTAAAACGTTCCTCACTAAAATATGATTTTTTATTAAATTGAAATGATGTCTTCCATCAAAATTAAAAGTAAACCGGAGATTTCGTTCCAATGAGTATTTAAGTCCCTCGTCTTTTGCTCGAATCTACATCTAACGGGACTTTTATAAGAACATGTAATGTCGCCGCTTGATGGTTGTAAATCAACTTAATTTTGTTTCACCAGCCCTCGTAGGGAAACAAAAGTTCTGAATTTTTTTCGAACAATCCAATTTCCAAACCCCAATGTCCAGTTTTTCAGTTTCATCAACATCATTCATCAACCATCGAAGAACAACAAAACAAGAAACAGTCTAGAATAGGGTCAAGAGACGGCGGCGAAAATAGAGGCAAACGGAAGACGAAATGACGCGAAACAAATCGCCGCTGCACAAGGAAACGCGAAACCTTGTCGACGCGCGAACGCGGAGAATCGCTGCCACTATTCTCGAATGTGGGCGATGTCACTGCACTGGCTAACGCGTGCAGGTGAGTTGCCGCCATCGTTCGAAGCTAGCGATCGATTAATCGCTCCAAGCGATAGATCAAAGGAATTGAGCGCCGTCGCCGCAGCAATCTGAGAGGGGAAGTGACCCACCGAAAACGATGACAGTGTACCGCCACCGCTCATGAGTCGGACCACATCGCGGATGCTGCAGGCGAAAGCGAATGAATCAGAATCGGGATGCGCCACCATCGCTCTGTACAATCGGGTCTGCGCGGCCGTCACCTAGCGACACGCCGTAGGTCTCCATCGCCAGCCGAGTGGCGCGCGGTGATGATTTCTGGGTTTCGAAAACCCTAATTCAAGGGAGTCACGCGAGGAAGACGAAGTGAGGGGTCAAGCAAGTGCGTGTTTTTTATCAAATAAAGCCATCCACAAATAATTATACACAACAATTCGTACACCCCAAACAAGGACAAGCATCAATTCATGGTGCGGTTGACGTCAAACTCAACCGCACCGATTTAATTAAAAAAAATTCTTTTTAAATAAATCAATCAATTACACAATCAATCAAGAGTCTGAAGCTCTGATAACACTGTTGAAATATACTAGCAGGTAAAACAGTTAAATATGCGCAGCAGAATAAACAATTCACCAACAACGAATTATGGATTGCATGATTAAATAACATAATACGTAAAGGAATTCTTACAGTACTTCGTCAGCAATATCCTCCACTGTGGTATCCACGTAATTCTTATTCACAGATCCGCACAGATTTGTCAGCTTTGAATCCCCTTATGAACTTGCTAGGAAAATTCTACACTAGAGATTTTATGGAGAAAAATATTCAAGAGTGTTTAATGAATTCTCAAGGACTCATATATATAGGAGAAGTCCAGCTTAAATCTTAAGCTATATTCATTAGGAAATAAAATTCCTAATCTTACAAATCAAATCCCATAGATTTGATTTCCCAATATATGATTTCCTACAATAATATTCCATATATATATTATTTTGGGATTCCTATTTAATTAAATCTAATTTAATTAAATAGTAATAATAATTAATTCCAAATATAATTATTATTAATTCTCAATAAATTAAATATTAAATTTAATTTAATATTTAATCAACCAATTATAATCTGTAAAGGGAATTACTTGTTGTGTGACCCATATGCCCTTATATATCGAGCGATTAGTCAAACTAACGGTCTTAATTGAACCCTAGACAATAAATCTGACATTCTCAATATATAAGGTACGTTGCGAGGAAACATGCAACTACCTTTAACTGAAACGTGGGCTATTGTGATAATGTCATTTCATTCGTGAATACCCGATTAAGTCTTGAACATGATGAGATGTCTATTCAAATAACTTAATCATTTTTTCTCATTACGCTAATTGATCCCGTTTATCACATTTGGACACAAAGTCTAAACGTGACGTGCATTGGCCAATGACTAAAGATCCAATTTGTATGAGAAGACGAATACTCTCTCTAAATCCACATTGAGGAATGAATCATTTTCTTGGCTCAACTACCACGCACATACACTTCGTGATGAACCCAATCCATGTCATATCTAGCCATTAAGGGTGAAAGCTTCGGTCATGGTCAAAGTTCACCACTCCATACATATCGTGCGTATTGACATCAAGTTAGAGGAATATCACATCGCTCCCACTAACCGAGACACCCATAGACACTTAAGTGGAATAACATCAGACGGTTTCTCAGATGGGTATACCAATATCCTCTAAGGTATCTGTGCATCCATCATGAGATACCTAGTATAACGTAGTAAGTGAGAACTACTACACTCTCTAATAGTATGATGCAGATCGCACACCAATCTCAAATGCATCATCAATATCCCAATGATCCCATTTTTGAGAACCATGCTTAAGTCATCTGAGGTCTCACATCCTCAATGACAACATTGGTTCATGGGAACACATTTTTGATGATCCTTGATCGGGGCTATTTGAGAACCATGCTTAAGTCATCTAAGGTCTCACATCCTCAATGACAACATTGGTTCATGGGAACACATATAAGAATAAATGCAAACAATCAAACATAATATTCAAACAAGTGTATTGCCATACATTAATATTATATGAATAATAATATTAAATCAAACTGAATATTATCTAGTATTATGTCCTTACAAAAGATTGTCTCTAGGACACTAACACTAACAGAGTTGAATATATTATAAATAATAATTAAAAAGTGGGTGATAAATGATTAATAATGTATTAAAAATTGTATTTTAAAAAAAAAATAGATGTATTATAAGTATTATAGGATGGGATTTGAGAGGATTTAAAATCTTATACTAAAACCCTACTAAACAAATAAAGATTTGAATATGAAGTCCCAAAAACCACTTGAGAAACTATAAACAAACAACTCCTAAATTTTACCGTTCGAGTTTTTGTCGTCCACTATAATATCAAAGCATACCATATGTTTTTTTTCGAAAGAAGGACAAAATTATTTGCAAGACTTGCAAATATCGGGAAGACCTTCCACATAATTTGGAAACTCGTCCCAATAATAAGGACTCTCATAGTGCCGAGAAATCCTTGCTAAAGAATGTGGTGTCTTGTTGCCATTTCGAGTAACCCATCTCACCAAGTATTGATTCCGATTATATAAGTTCCCATTATACCTATTGCAATTTCTGCACTTGCGTAATAAACATAAGAGATTAATTTTTTTGCAGTTCAGCAGTTTGTCTTCATTTTGAAATTGGTTCCGATTGTTTTGACTTTTTAATTTTGATCTTGTAAATTTATGAAAACTTTGAAATTGGTCTATCGACCGATTATTGCAGGTCAACTATCCGGTCAATCTATGGACATATAATTATGATACTGGTAGTTCGATCGATAAGAGTGTGACGTAAGAACTTGTGAAGAGGCCAAAGGAGAAGAAAGACTAAGATAATATGGTTAAAACAAGAACTAAGAAGATAAAAAGAGGTCTAATGAGATTATACGGGTATTTTAAAGGATTAATATTTTTATAGTCAATAACTGGCAAAATTTATAATATATATATGGGTTTTTTAAAGGATTAATATTTTTATAGTTAATAACTTACATCGATTTTGATTTTGGTCTTATAAGTATTGACTTTTAATTATGTTTCTATAAAAATTTCAATTTTTTTTTTGAAATTGGTCTATTTACCTTCTGCAGCAGTTGACCGAGCAGGTCATACACCACGTGTGTAATTAATTTTTGGGATTAAATTTTTTATCGTCCAATAAATTGCATCAGTTTTGATTTTAGTCCCATAATATTGAATTTTGATTTTGTTCCTGTAAGTTTTCAATTTTTTTGAAATTGGTCCATTAACCTGCTGAAGTAGGCGACCGAGCCGATCATACGCCATGTGTATAATTTTTTTTCCTTAAATTTTGAAGCACTACTTGAACTTTTTAATCTTTTTTATTTTTAAAAAATTGAAAGGTTGTAATATAAATAATCTTTTAAGGTTTTATTTTAATTTGGATATATTACATCGTTTTCAAAATCTTAAGTATTTTAATTTTAAAAATTTTGACGACCATAAGTTTTTTAATGAATATATTTTAAGATATTTCAAAATTTTATAATTTGATTTTTAAAATGATTTAGCAATTCAATTTACTTCAGGGTATTTTGATATATTATGAAAATTAATATAATTACAAAATTTAATCATTTAAAAATAATACTCCCTCCGTCTTATTTTCGATTGCTCAATATTTGAAAACGGATGTCCTTCATAAATGATAATAAAATAAATATACCATTTCAATCAAACCCCTTAAAAACATGACAAAGTATGACAAAGTCTTCACATGTGAAAATATGTGAATTTGGGCCAATATGAGCATTGAGCTCATATGCGCGCACGTTGGGCTGCTTGATTTGTGAATTTGGGCCATCACCATTGTGATAAGGCTCAGGTTACTCGCACCGTCAACATTAGCCGATCAATACACCTCCAGCATGATTAATACACCATCCAAAATACCCTTCTTCCTCTTTGCATACCCAGTTTCTCATTTCTGCGCCTCTTTCATTACTCCATCTGTATGTAACAAACACCCTCCCCCACCAAATTTCCTCCACTGTAACATCCTTTGTCCAAACCTTGAACTCCTCTTCTCAGTTCTCAGTGAAACCAACTTTCCGAAAACTCATTTTTAACACTTTTTTTTTCTTTTTCTCCTACTTTTTCTGAAACTTTTAAAAAATGGTATATTTTGATCCCATAAAGCCTGCGTTTCATGGTTTTGTAACAGCTCTGGCACCAACAGTGGTGGCGCCGTATACCACGGCAGTGTGTCAATCAGCCGTGTGAGAAATTGGATAGAAGCTAAAATTATTTTAATTTCAAAGGTAACACAGTCTTTTTATGTGTAATTTTTTTAATTTTTTTTTTGAGAGGGTGCGTTTACTAACGTTGACGGTGCAAATAACCTGGGCCTTGTTCTAATATACGACCATGAAGAGTTTTTGAGGCAATCAAGTTGGGAGAGTTTTTGTGCCGATCAAGTTGGGCTGGTTGGAAGTTGGGCTAATTGACATGATTATTAATTTAAAAAAAAAAAATACTGCTATTGAAAATCAAACCCAGGTCAATATAACAGGTAGGAATATTAACCATTATACTATAACAACTTAATATTTAAGACTGGGACACTATATATAATATATTATGTTTATTTGTTTTAATTAAATATGTATATTTAATTATCAATTGATTACTGTTTACAATTGATTGATAAATAAAAAACAGAGCTAATTATTGTTGTTTAGTAAATTCAAATATATGAATAAATATTTTTTATTATTACTTCTGTTTATAAATTGTATGTATAATACATTTAAAATCATGTTTTTTATTGTAATATTGTTACATTTTGCATGTAGTATTGTTCCGTTTTTATTAGATAATGTTCATAACTGTTATGTTTTATTATATTTAGATTGTAATATCATTATGTTTTTTCTTGTAATACTGTTATTATTTTTCATGTAATACTATTATGTTTTGTTTATGATACTGTTATATTTTGGTTGTAATACTACTTTAGTTTCTTATTTGAAATCAAATTTGAAGGCATTCATAATTGTTGATTATGAATTTTAATATTACTTCAGCTATGCATTTAATATACTTCTAAATGTTAACGTGTTTCTTATATTTAGATATAATACTTTTATATATTTACATGTAATATTGTCATGTTTTACTTGTAATACTACTTCAGTTTTTCATGTATCCTTCAAACTTATGTAGATAATAGTGTAAGATTATCTAGGTAAATAAATTAGTGAGAAAATTATTTAATAAATATTTTTATTTTTATATTATTTTTATGACCATGGTTCAATTTCAAAGAAATGCTATTTTTTAATTTTTTTAATTTACAGAAAAAAAAATGAACAACTGATTTTTTAACCTGCATAAAAAAACATAAAAAAACTT
Source organism: Stenogyne calaminthoides (assembly GCA_037126765.1). Lineage (NCBI taxonomy): Eukaryota > Viridiplantae > Streptophyta > Magnoliopsida > Lamiales > Lamiaceae > Stenogyne > Stenogyne calaminthoides. The sequence continues at coordinate 20,409,739 of JBBCBC010000029.1, read as the reverse complement.
CACCAATTTGAAAGTCGCCAATTTTGAGTATTGAACCCGCAACAAACAATTGGACAATGTTGCTGCCAACCGCTGGGCTACTAATATGAACTACTAACATTCATGGTACCCAACTGATACCACCACGTTTTATTACTATTATAAGGCCCCATTTGGTAGGCTTGGCTGATCCAGACGGTATTATGGCCAAATCACTGTAGCCACCCTCCCAATTTAATCCCCTTCCCCCCCGTCTTTATGTCAGATAGGTGCGGGTGCGATAGAGAAAGACGCGGGGATGATATTGATTTAAAAAAAAAAAAATGGTGCGATCTAAGAAGCGATATCGTCATTTATTTATATTTTATTATATATAACACTTATAAGATATATGCAAAATTTAAAATTAGCATATCAAATGTATGTAATTCACATAAAACTTAAGCATTTTCAATAATTTAATGTAATTAAGTAACAAACATTAATTCAAATAACATCAGTTCAATACATAAGTTATATTAAGGAATTCAATAAACAAGTGATATATTTTCAATTTAAATTGTATTGCATAATAATGTTCAATTCAAATAACACATTTATTATTTAATAAAATGACCATATAGATTTTAGTCTTAAAAAATTGCAAAAATAAACAAAAAAAATTCAAAAAAAATATTTTTTCTAAAAAAAATAACCACTCACGCACCCTTCCTGCACCGGATACGCGTATCCTAATTTTTTTAAAAAAAATTACTCACAGATTCGCCACGTGACGTATCCGGTGCGAATCCAACACGGATCACACCCGCACCCGTAGAATATCCGATACTGCACCATGATTTTTTTAGAAGAATCCGTGCATCATAGCCCCCATGGTATTTGACGAGGAGGGCTTCTACAGTGAAATTCCTTTGTCCATTTTGCCCCTCCCAGGTTGTATTGTAGCGTATTTCTCTCCCATTTGTTCATTCTCTCTCCATCGTCTCTAATGTTACGAGAGATTTCCAATTTTGCCAAAATTCTAGGGTTTCAATTTTGTCATCGATGGTGGAATTAATCATGGAGCTATTGTAGCTACCCTCACTCCGCCGCCGATCGTGATCGGAGGTTGGAAGCTATGGCTGATCACGCCGTTGAGCACCAAAGCACGAATCTGCTGCCGAATCTCTTGTTGAGAAGGTTACGGAGAAGTTTCACGGAAGCGATTCATCGTCGTCTAATTCCGACGGTGATGTTGACATCAAATCGGCGGCCGCCACTGTGAAGTCCAAGTTCTGCCGCTTGTTTGGTCGCGAGAAGCCAATGCATAAGGTTTTAGGCGGCACAAGATCTGCTGAATCTCATGTTTTATTGGTATACAATCACTCTATTTTCTGCCACTAGGTCTTCGCTTCAATTTATCTCTTTTCTAATGTAAATATTTGTAGTATATTCTACTGTTGATTGTCTTTGTGTAAATTCTGACTGAATTTTAGGGCTACAACAGAAAACAATTTGTGGGTTGCTAATTTTTAATTGTTTCATAGCAAAAAAATGGTTTCTTTAATCACTTTACAATTGAAGACTTTATTAACTTTGCTGCTTATTATGCTTGATGAATTTGCAAAGTTTCCAAAATCAAGTTTTTTTATTCGGTAAAACCTTTCGTTTCCACCATAATTTTGGAAATTTCGGTTTGTTCAATTCAATCAAAATCAAACCCTTTAGAATCTAACACTCTGATTTAACAGAGTCGATTAACAAAACATTGTGACAAAATCTACACTGCTGGGCTTTGGGTTGGGACAACTTCTTTCTCTTTTGGTCACTTTCACAGGATTTACATGTTCTCAACTCGCAAAGAAAGGTCTTTCTTGTTCTTTTCTTTTAATATTGATCATCAAAATATTATTTTTGGATTATCTATGATTGAATTCTATTAGCTTTTTCTGCATTGGTATCTTGAAAGTGCATACATTTTCAATCCTTATTTTTTTCTCTCAATTGCAGGAGTTGATGCACCATTATCACAGTGCTTGTTGCATTATGGAGGCATTGGTATATGGAGGCATCATGATTCACAGAGGACAACCTCTCAAGGTGAGCCTTAGTTGCTATTGTGCCTAAGGATTTTCTCTTTCAGTTTTCGTATAATCAATTTTTTCTCTGCTACATAGATGTTCAAACTTGAAAGCATTTGATTCTGTGTAATCTGAAAACTTGCAAGCATAATCAATTTTTTGGGTAAGTAAGGTCTCTTTTAGTTGATCTTTTTGAAACTATGCATATGTTTTTGTGTGTTCTTGAAGATTTTGAGTAAGAAATATGAATAGAAAAATTAGAGAATGAATGCCCTTTGTAGATAACATAGCATGTGAAGAAGCTGCTCAGGAAAACCATGAAAATGAAGCAGATGTCTCAATTGGAACTGAAATTCCTGATTTGGATATAACAGACGAAATACAAATCCAATATACTCCTTCAATAAGTTCTCCCAATTTTGTGATTATGGTCATTTCTGAACTCGTACCTAGTTATCTACTAATGCTCTTTCACAATGGTTGTTTCTGAACAGGCGATGGTTGTTTCACAATGATTGATTCACATCAAGACAATTAGTATGTCACTTGGTAGGGGGTAACAAACATCGTGTGTATGTACTCATCTCTATTTGTGAGTTTCGTGTATGCGTTTTGGCGATGAAAATTGGTGTGGATTTGAATTGTTCATCTTGTTAGCTAGTTGAGATAAGAAGTTAATTTGAGTAATGGTTTTAATTGTGTGCGTTGTGAACTATTAGGAGTTTATTTGATTGATTTATTAGGAAAGTTACCACCATTTCATTAATTAGTTTTTTTTTTTTTTTTTTTTTTTTCATTTTGAGGATTTATGCGCTATTGATTTGAATTGTGCTTTTAGTTACTTATATCAATACTGAAAAGTATGATTCTGTTGTATATGAGCTGTTTTTATCTTGTGATATGCTTGATATAGTTGTCTTATTTGGGGGTGGACGGCATTGTATTGTTCATGAAAATCAATTTCTATATGACAAAAACTCATATGAGACGGGGTACAACCTCTCACAGAGGACAACCTCTCCCAAAGTATTAAAGCTTCAATGCCCAACTTATGTCCCCTCTCAACGTGAGACCGTCTCATGCAAGTATCCCCCCTTCTATATTCATTTTGGCCAATTTCAAATAGGATTCAGTTGAGCGAAGTTCTAGTGCATGGTTGATTCACATCAAGGCAATTAGACAGAAGGATCTAATATTGATGACCCTTTTGTTTTTTCAAGTTTAATTATTGGTGCAGCCTATTTAGCTATGTTGGAAGTCGGGAAGCAAGTTCATCGATTAGTCGTAATTGTCGGTTATTCATTAGTCGTAAGTGTCAGTTATCCAACTTGTATGTTAGTAATTCATTAGTGGATATGTATGCTAAATGCAGCGATATATCGTCAGCCGAGAGAATTTTTAGTAGTATGAGGAAGAGAGATATTGTTTCTTGGACCTCGATTATAGTGGGGTTAGCACAACATGGTCTAGCTAATAAATCATTAGCATTATACGAAGAGATGATTTCTTTCGGTTTGAAGCCAAACGAAGTCACATTTACTGGCGTAATTTACGCATGTAGTCTTGCTGGTTTAGTTACAAAAGGTCAAAAGCTATTCGATTCCATGGTTGAGGATTACAAATTAAGACCATCTCTTCAGCATTACACATGCCTAGTTGATCTTTATAGTCGTTCAGGATTGCTCGAAGAAGCTGAGAATGTACTTAACTCGATGCCATTTAAACCCGATGCTGCTGCGTGGGCTGCTTTATTAGGTCAAGCTGGGAAAAACGAAATAGGAGTCTGTATCACAAACCATTTACTTGAATTAGGACCAGAAGACTCGTCTACTTGTATACTAATGTCCAATGCGTATGCTCGTGCTGGTATGTGGGAGAGTGTAGCTAAGGTGAGAAAACTGATGGAAGATTTGGAATTGAGGAAAAAACTCGGGTACAGCTGTGTCGATTTAGGGAAGGAGGTACAAGTTTTCTATGCTGGAGAGACGACACATCCTTTCAAGGATGAAATTTTCGGTCTTTTGAACGAGTTAGATGAAGAGATGAGAAAACGAGGATACATGCCCGATACTTGTTTAGTGTTGCATGATATGGAAGAGGTGGAGAAGGAGAGGCAGCTGTTTTGGCATAGTGAGAGATCAGCAGTTGCATACGGGCTGCTTAAATCTACTCGTGGGGTGTCTATAATCAAGAATCTTCGTGTGTGTGGCGATTGTCATACGGTTTTGAAGTTTATATCGGATATTGTTGGTAGGGAAATTGTTGTTAGAGATGCAAATAGGTTCCATCGTTTTAAAGATGGCGAATGCTCATGTGGGGGCTTTTGGTGATCATCCATGGTGAGAGCTCAACTGTTTTACCTTCTGTTGTTTAATTATGAGGTTAGATTTATAAGTGACTATTTTTTTTCATTCACACGTATTTATTTTAACTAACATATTCCCCGGATATCACCAGCATCGTATAATTCAAATACAATTTTAAGACATGCAACTTGTTTTATTAAAATATATAACTGTTTTTCATATATATTTCAGTGAAACAAGTTGTATGTTTGTGCTTGAATTGTACGGTGCATCTGATGCACTAAGGCCCCGTTTGGTTCACGTGATTAATTGGGATATGTCAGGATTATGATTTTAATCTCAACTAATCTATTGTTTGGTTTGTGGGATGAGGGCCTATGATATGCTTCAAGCCCGGGTAGAAAATGTATCAAATCTCTTTATGAAGGGATATGTTAATCTCATGTGAAAGGTGTGATAGAACATATCCTAAGTGCAATATTACAAATTGTTCTTCTATTATTTGAATAGATTCACAAGAATGAAGTGTGTTGTTTCAATTCAATTTCAAGGTGTTTATGACATTTCAATAGGTATCCCATGTAATCCATCACTCCAATCCTACAATCCAAACACATATCTTGATTCAAATAAATTCAGTCCAATTAATCCAATCTAATTACTCAATCCCACTCAATTCTATCACATTTAATCATTCCAGTCTCGTGAACCAAACGCCCCCTAAGAGTATTCTCAAATGAGCACTATATCTTGCACTACCTCTATATGTAGTGCAAGATGATGCTCCAACAGTGTACTACAATTTCGCACAACACTGGTGTGGTGCAAGATTCACCACTACATGTGACGGGTATTATTCACCCCACTATATCTTTTCTTTTTATTTTTATTTATTTTTAATACAGTTCACATTTTATTTATTTTTTCTTATTATTATTTGTGAAAATAATTATTTATTACATTTATGCAATATAAAATTATTTTTAACTAATTAATAAAGTTCTAGATAAATAATTAAAACACACAAAATACAATAAATTAAATACATAAATCACAAAATAAATTACATAGTTCATAATTAAATCGCACAAATACTTTAACATAAAATGCTAAAATAAAACACACATACTTCATAATTAAATTAGATAGAATTCATGTTATTGTTTATTGTTCAATTTTATGTCGTCGTGTATTTATTTTATCTTTGTAGTGTTATTGTTATATTTTTTATATGTATGATTGTATTTTATTATGAAATTTAATTTAATGTCTTTTTTATAAATTTTATCTTTTTTTATATGCATATTATTTTGTAAATATGTAATAAAAAAATAATTATATTTGATAATAAGAGTATAACATGTACTATTAAGCTTAGAATTGTATAATGTATTAATTAAGTTTAGATTGTGGAGTATAACTTAATTTAATAAAAAAATAAAAGTAATATATTTAGTGTAGAATATAGCGTTAACGATTGGAGACAAAATTGAATGTAGCGCAAATTTTACACTATACTAGTGCAAAAGTTGCACTACTGTAGAGGCCACCATTTGGAATGCTATAACTAGGGTGAAAACGGATCGGATATTTTTCGACTGATCCGGAGCCGTATCCGATCGGTATCGAATTCGGTATAAAAAACTAGTATCCGGGCGGATACGGATTCAGATACGGATAGTTGACTTTGGATTTGGAATCGGATTCGGAATATATAATATCCGACCGTATTCGAGTTTTTTCATATTTTATCAGATATTATCCGGATATCCGAATTTTTTAATTTTTTAAAAAATATTTTTTTCAAATAGGTTCGAACCTGAGACCTTTTGCCTCAATAAGTAAAAGCCAACCATTTAGACTACACTATAGATTTTAATATATTTTATTTTATATTTTATATTAATATATATATAATAATATAATATGAGTACTTAATACTTCTGTAATTTTATTAAGAAAATAGTCGGAAACTAAATAAATTCTAATTCCAGATTCGTAGTTAATGGCTGTTGAAAAGTGTGGTGTTGTAGTCTCAACTTGAAAGTTCGGTATAATATTATATGTCTTCTTAGGCATTATGTTGTGCTGGAGTGGTGATGGTTACGAAGGATATAACTTTTAGTTTTATATTATTAGCAGTAGATATAATTTTTATAATTTGCATTTTAACTTCTATGAAATATTGCATAGGTAGTTTTTTTTTATATGTTTCAATCACATTTTGATGATTTTTGTTTGACATATATTATCCGATTATAGTTATTCGAATCCGTCCCGGATTCGTCCGATATCCGTCCCGTATCCGTATACCGAATATTCCGAGTTCTTATCCGAATTCGGCTTTTCCGTATCCGACTCCGAATTCTAGAAAAAAATATGGTTTAGGATACGGTATAAGCACTATCCATCCGTATCCGATCCGTTTTCACCCCTAGCTATAAGAGACTTACTCCAACACTAAACTTTTATACTATATATATATAAAAATAATTTTAAATACATATATATATTTTTTCCTCCTTCATATATCTATATATCTATATATATATATATATATATATATATAAAAGCAGAAACCGCCCCAAATATGGAAACTATTGGATTTTCCCGCCAAAAATAATTGTCAAATTAGGAAACGAATATTTGAAAAAAATATTAAAAAATAATAATAGATTGAGAAAAATCTTTGAAAATATTTGGAAAAAATATTAACAAAATAGATTGAGAAAAATCTTTAGAATAAAAATCGAAAAAAATCTTTGAAATAATTATCTCTTTGAAATAAATCTCTCTCTCTCTCTATATATATATATATATATATATATAAAAGCAGGAACCGTTCCAAATTTGGAAACTATTGGATTTTTCCCCCAAATGTTATTGCTAAATCGAGAGACATATCTATGAAAGAAAATTATAAAAGCAGAAACCGCCCCAAATTTGAAAACCATTGAATTTTTCCGCCAAAAATAATTGCCAAATTAGGAAACTAATATTTGGAAAAAATATTAACAAACAATAATAGATTGAGAAAAATCTTTGGAAATATTTGGAAAAAATATTAACAAAATACATTGAGAAAAATCTTTGAAATAATTATCTCTTTGAAATAAATATATATATATATATATATATATATATATATAAATAAAAGAATCGTTCCAAATTTGAAAACTATTGGATTTTCCCGTCAAAAGCTATTCCTAAATCGAGAGACATATCTATGAAAAGAAAAATTAAAAAATAATAATGGATTGAGAAAAAATCTTTGTAATCTTTGTAATAATTCCAAAATAATGTATTAAACAAAAATCTTTCGAATATCTTTGGAACTTTTGGAATATTTTTCTTTCCTAATGGATCTAATTTAATATTATACGTAATTTTTTGCTTAAATCCAATTTTAAATCTTAAATTATTAATAAAATTATTGTTAAATCGGGGAGAAGTATCTACGTTTTTTTAAACAAATAATAATGACACATGCGAAAGAAATAGATGATTATGCCTGGGAGAATTTATTCAAGGTGAGGCTGCGGAGCAATTATTTTTCCAATGCAATCAATTATAATATTTTTTTTAAAGATAATCAATTACAATAGTTTTTTAACATAATCAATTACAATAATTCCTTCTACCATCAAAGACATAAAGAACATCATTTCATCTCATTGAGACCGAATGTAATCACCAAAAAAGAGGGAGACCACCCGAAACCGTAACTCAAAACCGCAACCGCACCGCAACCCAACAACAGGGGGACCACCACCCCACAAGGGAGGGACCACCACAATATTCCGACCCCAAGGTCTCACGTGGTGGAGCTCTAACCACTTGAGCTATCCACACTTGACAATCAATTATAAATTAAATATCTGGTTAATTAGCAATGGGAAATTATAAATTAAATAGTGGGGACAAAATTCATAAAACAAACATATGAATTAACAAATAATAATAAATTAAAAAAATATCTTTTAAAAAAATAGAAACAATATTTAGAATAAATATTAATAAATGATAATGAGAAAAATAATCACAATATTTCAAATGAAATTATGATCAAATCTATATATTCCAAATAAAATCATGATCAAAGAATTAAAAAAAAGGGAAAGAATAGAAAAAATCTTTGGAATAAATAATAACAAATAATAATGGGAAAAAAATCACAATATTCCAAATAAAATTACGATCAAATCTATATATTTCAAATAAAATCATGATCAAATCTATTGATTTCTCAAAAAAATGTTGCATTAATTTTCTTCTAAATTAATTATTATTATTTTTCTAAATCTTTTCATATTTAATTTATTAGTTCGCTCACTTTGTAATTAAAGAGGATCGAAGGATTTGGGGCTCTACATATTAAACGTACCGATATTAGGTTGATGAAACCCATTTTATTGATAATTTTAATGTTAAATATTTTTATTTAATTCCTCTGAATATATGTGTGTATGTATCTATATTTTTTTTTCAGTTGCAAATATATATATTATATGTTTTTTTTAAATTTATGCCTCTAAATAATTATGTTTGTATGTATAAATATATGTATTTCCAATTTAACTATTGTGAAGACACTATTTCAGTTTGAAGTGCATTTAGTCCCTAAGAATTCTTCATTCTTTGTACGTAAATTAAAGGAAATACAAGACTTTAAAACAAAGTTAGTTATTCTGAGGTTACACTAAAATATTTTTGTTATTTTTGCAATATAATTTTTTCCTTATAATTAAAGGGAGTGAGTCTCATATACACTCAGGTGTACCGTGCACTCATAGTGCATTTTAGAATCGTGCATCTTATTTACACTAAATCGTGCAACTATTTTTTCATATTAATAGTTGCACGATTCAGTGTAAACAAGTTACACTTTTCATTATAACAAGTCAGCACGATTGTAAAATACACTATGAGTGCACGGTGCACCTGGGTGCATATAAAACCTAACCTGTAAAAGTAAACGTCAGGTCTGCATACATGATGGAGATCCCCAAAGGTAATTCAATCTTCATTAAATACTACTCGATCCATCTGTCCACAAAATTTATACCCATCTTTTTTGGCACAAGATTTAAGAAAAAAATAGATAAAGTAAGAGTATTATAGTGTATTGTGGGGTTCATTTATAGATAAAGTGGTTGTTTGTGGGCGTAGTTGGAGGATAAAAATAAAGTGTATATTTTCATAAAAGGTATGAGAATAAATTTAATGGACAAACAAATAAGAAAAATGAGAAAAAATTTGGTGGACGGAGGAAGTATATTAATAAATATTCTATAAAAAATAATTAGTTTTGTTATTATAATTTTAATTAATTTCATAATTTATTTATTATACATAAATGGATGTGTATTTTATGAATATGTGGTAAAATAATTGATTTGAATAGCTATATTAACTTGTGCTGCATAATATGCAAACGTTGCACAAAGATAGTTAACGAAAAAGATATAATAGATTTGATAATAAAAACTGCAATAAGAATGATGTTTTTGCAAACTTGAGGTATAGAGTCAAAGTGTCTATGATGAATATATATAAATTAATAAGAATGCTATCAAATACATTTATGAAAATAAATATACACTTCATGAGAATTAATTGCGCAAGCGGCGTGTTTCAAATTTTATTTTCAAATTATGCAATAAATATGAATTTTGTTACAAATACTTTTTAACATGTAATCATAATAGAGTTTTCTAAAATGTACATTATTATGACTTTTAAAATAATTGCGCAACCACAGGTTCAATTACTAGTAGTAGTATATAATATGTCATTATTCCTCTATTAGCAAAATTAATTTCAAGATAGCTACCTAAACAATAGACTCTCAAAATACAAAATTTGTATTAATAAAAATTGAGAAATATTTAAGGCTCTAGAGAAACTGTGCATGTCTTACATAACTGCATCTTTAAAAAAAAAAAAAAGGCCAAAACTTAAAAACCTAAGTTCAAGAAAAGACATTTATCCACTTGGTCATTCACAAAGTTTGGAGGTTCAATCAAACATTGAGAATTTTTGTAGAATCGAGAGTTCCTAGTTAAAGAATGTGTCATCTTATTAGCATTTCGATTAACCCACCTCGCCTTGAAATGAACATTTGCTTCTAAGATTCTCTTTCCCTTCTCAACATAATTTCCGAAAACAGAGTGTTGTATTGAAGAGTTGGACAAAACATCATATACTCTCTTTACATCCATTTCTAGTTCCACTAGCGAGGAATCAAGATTTCTCATCCAAGTCAAAGCTTCGCCAATGCTCCATGCCTCACCATCATAAAATTTCATCAAATCGGGAGGGACCAGGGTGCGACATGCAATGAATTCGCCTGTATCGTCACAGATAACCATACTAATACCGTCTCCATACTTTTCTCGAACAATCTAGCGTCCAAATTTATCTTGACATATGCTGGTTTAAGTATATGACAAACCACTCTGTTATGGCTTCTCTACACTTGTTACACTATCATCATGAGAACTCTTCAAATCTGATTCAGTGAAATAGATTTCCTGATGATAGTTAAAAAAGCTCATCGTGGTGTTCCATTTGGTAGGCCAAATTGTCTAAGTGATGCCCTAGATTACTCTCTACCAAACATTGTGTCACAGAAGGGCAATCAATAAAAGTATACATATAGCATATTTTAAGACTCTAAATTACAAATTACAGAACATATAAAAGTACAAAACAAATTAAAGAGTCATTCAACAACATCACAACTTTTAACTTATAACAAACAAAATCTCACTCATTCAAAATAAACATATTCTATCAATATCCATCTTTATATTCATCCCAAAATCCCATTTAGAATATCAACTTTCATTGAATATGAGGTATCAAGTAGCTAAATATAATGTTATTGTTTGGAAATAGGTGAAGAAACACAAATTGCAAGTATTCACTTTCAACACCAAAGTGACGAAAATAGATTACCTGCAATACTTTACGTTGCATTTCTCACCATAAACCGTTAGATCATGCACACTCACACAAGTCCCTAAAGTGACCACTTCACATTTGGCATACACCAAAAGCAGTTTTCATTTCAGAGAGAGGTTTGCAAAAAAATTAGGGATAATTCTTCCTGAACGCTTCTGTATCTATTAGTATAATTCTTTTTTTTCTTGAAAAAGACAGTCAAAACATACATTTTTTCATAAAATTCTCAAATTTCTTGGACAATTCGTCTTCTCTAGAAATACAGTCAAACCATTTTTTTCCCCCTAAGATTCTTATGTTTCCTGGACGATTCCTTCTTTCTTGAAAAAGACAATCAAAACAAATTTTTAAAGCAAACATTTATGTGGAGCAATGAGAAATTATGGAACAAATTTGTTTCAACTTGCACTCTAATTCAGCTCGACTCGTATTTTTTGTCCATTCGATTCGTCTCATCTCACAAGAGACGATCTCAACCGCTGTAATGAGTTAATGAAAGCATGCATGCTAAATATTAACAGCTCTGTTGGATTCTCAATTTCCAGCATTAAGCAAAATATATAAGCATCTGTTCTTCCACATTTTTCCTTCTGCCACAAAACCCAGGATATAAATAAGGGCATAAGTTACAAATTGCTCTTTAAGAGGAAGATAGGGATAGGTGAAAAGGAGTTTGAGAACCCATTTTTTTGTTACCATACCTAAAAAAAAAAAAAAAATTTAGTCAGATTCAAGGCAAGATTAGTAGCAAGAGAGTTCACTCAAAGAGAGGGTGTTGACTTCAATGAGGTGTATTCACCAGTTGTTAAGCACTGCTCAATCAGGCTACTCTTGTCAAAGGTGACTCAAGACAATATGAAGTTACAACAGATGGATGTAAATATAGCTTTCTTGCATGGAGATCTACACGAGACAATCTATATGCAGCATCCTGAAGGCATTGTGGTTCAAGGCTCTGAGAACAAGGTATGTTTATTGAAAAAGCCTTTATATGGCTTGAAGCAGAGTCCTAGGCAATGATATAAAAAGTTTGATCAGTTTATGCTATCAATTGGATCCATGAGATGCAAGTTTGACAACTGTGTTTATATGGAAAAGTCTGAAAGGGAAGTCACAACATACTTACTTCTGTATGTTGATGACATGTTGATTGCTAGTAAAAGCTCACACAAGATAAATGAACTTAAGGCTAAGCTGAACTCAACATTTGAGATGAAAGATCTTGGATAAGCTAAGAGAATCTTAGGCATGGATATTCTGAGGGACAGAAAAGCAGGCAAGTTATTTCTATTTCAGAAGGGGTATCTAAAGAAGGTGTTGAAGAAGTTCTTCATGCATGAGTCAAAGTCAGTTAGTACATCATTTGGACAGCAATTCAAGCTGTCTGTGAAGCAATCACCTAAGACAGAGTCAAGAATACAGAGAAATGGCAAGTGTTCCTTATGCAAGTGGAGTTGGCAGTCTTATGTATGCCATGGTTTGTAGCAGGCCAGACTTAGCTTATGCTATGAGTGTGGTGAGCAGATACATAAGCAATGAAATGGACACTTAGACATGTAAAGGGCTCATCTGATCTTGGGTTGCTATTTCAGAAAACAGATGATGTGGTCAATCCTTTGAAAGGGTTTATGGACTCAGATTTTGAAAGGAAATGTTAACGCAAGAAAGTCTCTTACTGGGACAATCAAAGCTCATTAAACCTTGTTAAACACCAAGTGTTCCATGAAAGATCCAAACACATTGATGTAAAGCTAAATTTTATTAGAGATGTAGTTGAAAGGGTCATCATCACTGTCAAGAAGGTTGCAACTGAAGATAATCCTTCAGACATGTTAACCTAGGCTTTGCCAAGCAGCAAGTTCACTCATTGCTGTAATTTGGTGAAGCTTGCACCAGTTTGGAACTAGAAGAATGGTGCATTGAGGGAAGGATAGACAAAGCTGCATTTGAAGTGGAGATTTGTGGAGTATCAAATACACCTTTGCTTTCATTATGGAGTATTGCTCAAAGCATGTGAAGAGAAGAATCTAGAAGAGTGTTGTCGGGCCGGGCCGCGCCTCAGGTCATATACGCTTCATAATTGAAATCAGGTCATGCATGTGAGCATGCAAGTGAGGTTGTTAGTTTGTTAGTCGGCACGCAGCACGCACGCGTTTCTACTTGTTTTCACTTGCTGCTCGATGTAATCCACCATAAGTAGAGTTAGTTTGTTAGATACACACAGGAAATACACATGTGAGTGAGAGTACTAGAAATCAGTCGGTTAGATCACAGAGTTAGGGTTCTTCATTGGTGAGGGACAGTTTCTTAGCTTGAGTGTGGTTGATTGGTGTTGTATGTTGTAACTTGGATCTTGAGTGTAGTGATTAAACATCTTGACCCTCCGTGGATATAGATCATCTCGATCGAACCACGTAAATTGGTGTTTGTTTCGTTTTCGCACATAGTTTCATTCAATTCGCAGATCTAAAGTACTAATACTGTTTAGTTCTAGAACTGATACGGTTCTGTTATAGAACTAATACTAGTGCAGTAAGTTCAACAATTACAATTAATACTGCTTGGCAGTTTTGATGTGTCCGTAATGAGAATAGAAGTAAGTAATTAATTACCATACTTTTTCATCACTCACTCAACTCTCCACACATGAAATTTATTGTTGATTTTCTAACCAAACAATAACAATGCAATCAATAATCTCATAGAGATTAATTAACCACTCAATGATACTCATTACTATTAACATTCCCAAGTCATATCAAGCGACCCTTAATGAACGTACATCAAGAATAAATGACTAGATCTTGTATGCACCAGGTGCACGGTGCACTACATAGTGTATTTTATGAACTTGCAACTTGTTGCATTGAAACTTGCAATTTGTTACACTGAAATGTATAATTATATTTTATGAACACATATTGCATATTTTAGTGTAACAAGTCATAAATTTCGATACAACAAGTTGCAAATTTCTGAAATACACTATGAAGTGCATCAGACACTTGATTCATAGGAGATCTAATCAAAATAAATTTATTTGTTCAATAATAATTCAATATGCATCACTGAGAAAAAGATGAAGATTTGTGATAGGAATCTGACCTCAAGCAGTCCAAGTACGGCACTTTGCCACCGTGGACCAACTTCTTCTTCTGTTTATCATAACTATTTCGTTTATAGAAATTATATATTTATACTCACGACATTCATATCCCCCAATCATCATCAGAAAATAAGGAAACGACAAACTGGGCGTGGATCTGTTCACCGAGTCTCAAAGAAGTTAAACCAGCACAACCATTGACGAGACTTGCAAAGATGAAATGGTCCGGTTGGAGACCGTCTCTAGAAAACATATTGGAAAACAGAGCAAGGGTGTGTTTTAGGAGATTGGCTTGGTTGTGCGCGGTGAAAATTGACGCCCACGAGGCTAAATCTTTGTTTGGCATTTCGTTGAACAGTTGGATGGCGTGTTTTAGGTGGTTGCATTTGCCGTACATGTCAATGAGTGAGTTGGGAAAAAAGGGTTCATGGAGGTTTAAACCGGATTTGGTAACATGGGCATGAAGTACCTTTCCATGGATTGTGAGATTGAGCTTCCTGCATTGCTTTATTCGGCTCAAACTTCAAAGTGATGCATGCATACCTGAGGAAAATAGAGACAGGGGATGTAATTTTCTGTGTGGAAGATTTTAAATCAAACTCAACCCCATAATTTTAAATTATTCATAACATTAAATAAGATAGTACACACATGCATTGATTTCAATAAGAAACAAATTAATCATCAAATGAAAAGAGGAAGCTTAATACAGAATGACATATTTTCATTTTTAATTAGCTTAATTATTTTTCATGTATTCTCTTTACACATTCAGCTTATCAAAAAAAGCTTAATTAAACATCTACGATACAAAATAAATTTTTTTTGTTTTTTTTTTTTTCCTGAACTTCAAATCAACCAATTTGTCTAAAATTGCAAAAAGCTTCAACTTATAGAAGTGATTCTAACAATACATGCATGTATATAAATAGAACTCAACAGGGAGTGTTGTTCCAATATAGCCAAATCCGTGATCGTAAATTGAAGGAAGAAATATATGAATAATTGTTTTTTCTCATTGGGGCATTTTATCAAACAGTTGGGCTTCCAAAAAATTGAAAGTAGAGAAAAAATCGAGGAGAGAAATACCAGAAAATTTCAGCACAGCTTCAGATTGTTGGATAGGTGTCTGTACAAGGTGTGAAATTCGTCTTTAATTGGGAAGAAGTTTGTTTGTCAATGCAATGATGATATGAATGTAAATCAAGAAAAGAAGGAAAATCTCTCACCGGTGCTTCTCTCCTTTTCTTTTGGGTAAAAGACTTGTTTCAGTCTTTTATGTAAATATTGGGGGATATGAAAGTCTTTGAGTATAAATATATAATATCTATAAACGAAAAAGTTATGATAAACAGAAGAAGCAGTTGGTCCATGGTGGTAAAGTGCCATACTTGGACTGCTTGAGGTCAGATTCCCGTCAACAAATCTTCATCTTTTTCGTAGTGATGCATATTGAGTTATTATTGAACAAATAAATTTATTTTGATTAGATCTCCTATATGAATCAGGTGTCCGATGCACTTCATAGTGTATTTTAAAAATTTGCAACTTGTTGTATCGAAATTTATGACTTGTTACACTAAAATATGCAATCCGTGTTCATAAAATATAATTATACATTTTAGTGTAACAAGTTGCAAGTTTCAATGCAACAAGTTGCAAGTTTATAAAATACAAGATCTAGTAATTTATTCTTGATATATGTTCATTAAGGGTCGTTTGATATGACTTGGGAATGGTAATAGTAATGAGTATCATTGAGTAATTAATTAATCTCTATAAGATTATTGATTGCATTGTTATTACTTGGTTATAAATAATGACATATTATATACTACTATATATGAAGGAGGAAAAAATATATATTTGTATTTAAAATTATTTATTTATATATATATAGTATAAAAGTTTATTAATATATATCCCCGGCAAAGGCGCCAAAAACTTGACACGTGTTTACCACACCTACTTCCCATGTGAAGGAAGGTGTCATCGTGTGTCCGGTTAAATATCAATCCACGGGACTAGGATGGGGATTATAGTCAAATTGCTATATGTTGTCGCATGATTATAGTGTGAACAAGTTTGACAAAATAAAAGCAAGCAATTATCCACTAAGTAAACTAAAAACAAACAATAAACTAGTAATCAAATAAGTAAACAACTAAATGAAAGGAGTTTTGTGTTCTGTGAGTGAGTGGTGTTCGGGTGTTGATTCTCGGATGATGTTCGATTAACAATTGCCTAGGTGGTTATCTCTACTTCCGGTTACTCTCTAAGAACGATCATTATTCATTAACCATCCCCGTACTTGGTAAGCCTAGGATCCGGTTTCATTAAACACCTAAGATCGGGATGGAACTCACTCTTTCTCACCCGGGTAATTGCAAAGGAAGGGTCCTCGAACTAACTAACTACTCCCTACCTTTGTGTTCCCACTTGAAGCATAGAGATCACTCACATTAATTTCTTCATTTTCAACACTAGTGGCTAACTAGTGAATCAATGTGAACTAAGGGAATTCTAACTATCCTACCCAACTCTCGTTGCAATAGGATGTGAATTAACTCAATTCCGGGAATCACACCAATACCTATCCGTCTACCCACATTTACCCAATTCTCGTTGCAATAAACTAGACAAAACGAACAAGCTAATATCCAACCCTCCGAATTTGATTACTAAACAACCCCTAATTCAAAAGACAACCATCAATAGAGATAATCCACCATTAACAAGTAATTAATCAATCATCCACCCAATTCACAACACCCACAAAGGAACCTTAGCCCATGGTGCTACAAGCAATACCCATGGCTAATATGCAAATAAACAAGAAACCCATATGAATATAAGCAATAAATAACAAGTAGAAACAAATAAACTCCTTACTCTTAAGATTCAAGCACCAATCCATACAAATTCCATCAATACTCCTTGGTTTCTTGCTCAAAACTGAAATAAACACTCTATCTATGCTATGACATTACTATCTAAGCTATCTATGGAAGCAAAATTGAAAAACATGTAAAAGTATTAGTTGCAGCTCTCAAAAGTATTACTTGATCTCTCCCCTATCTTTCCCCTTTTGCTGCTCTCCTGTGAAAAAAACGAAGTTGGGTCTTTATGTATGCTTTGGAATCCTCTGGCACGTGTCCCTAGGTCAGATTTGAGAAATTCACATTTTATGTCGTGCTCGACCCGTGCACGAGTGCTCGACCAATGGGCGGTCGAGCAACGGGCGAGAAAACATGCCCGCGATTTAATTTCTTGGGATGCTCGACTCGTGCATGTCTGCTCGACTAGAATTTGGTCGAGCAGCATGAGACTTTGCCAAACACACTACATAAAACGTCGTGCTCGACCAAAATGGCCGAGCAAGGTTGCTCGACTCGAGCACTTTGTGAAATCGGCATTTTTCTTCAAAATCGCATTTCAACTAGCCCGCGTTTAAGCTCTGCTCGACCTGAGTACTTCTGCTCGACTCGAGCACCTTCTTTTTCTTCATTTTTTTTTTATAAAATCTTCATTTTCAATCCAATTCCTGCACAAATCAATCACACAAGCTTAGATGAACTTTTCTACCAAATCCAATAATATAATGCCCAAAATCATACAAGAATCATCATACCTAGCTATGAAATAACACAAAATCTCAAGTAAAATCACCACTAATCAATATATATAGTATAAAAGTTTAGTGTTGGAGTAAGTCTCTTGTAGCATTCCCAATGGTGGCCTCTACACTAGAGCAACTTTTGCATTAGTATAGTGTAAAATTCGCGCTACATTTAATTTTGTCTCCAATCGTTAACGCTATATTTTACACTAAATATATTACTTTTAATTTTTTTATTAAATTAAGTTATACTCCACAATCTAAACTTCAATAATACATACAATTCTAAAGATTAATAGTACATGTTATACTCTTATTATCAATATAATTATTTTTTTATTACATATTTACAAAATAATATGCATATAAAAAAAATAAATTTATAAAAAAGACATTAAATTAAATTAAAAGGATGTGTCGTCTCTCCAGCATAGAAAACTTGTACCTCCTTCCCTAAATCGACACAGCTATACCCGGGTTTTTTCCTCATTTCCATATCTCCCATCAGTTTTCTCACCTTAGCTACACTCTCTCACATACCAGCACGAGCATACACTTTGGACATTAGTATACAAGTAGACGAGTCTTCTGGTCCTAATTCGAGCAAATGGTTTGCGATACGGACTTCTATTTCATTTTTCCCAGCTTGACCTAATAAAGCAGCCCACGCAGAAGCATCGAGTTTGAATGGCATCGAGTTAAGTACATTCTCAGCTTCTTCGAGCAATCCTGAACGACTATAAAGATCAACTAGGCATGTGTAATGCTGAAGAGATAGTCTTAATTTGTAATCCTCAACCATGGAATCGAATAGCTTTCGACCTTTTTGTAACTAAACCACCATGACTACATGCGTAAATTACGCCAGTAAATGTGACTTCATTTGGCTTCAAACCGAAATAAATCATCTCTTCGTATAATGCTAATGATTTATTAGCTAGACATGTTATGCTAACCCCACTATAATCGAGGTCCAAGAAACAATATCTCTCTTCCTCATACTACTAAAAATTCTCTCGGCTGACGATACATCGCTGCATTTAGCATACATATCCACTAATGCATAATGCATTACTAACATACAAGTTGGATTCATAACCGAGACTTACGACTAATCGATGAACTTGTTTCCCGACTTCCAACATAGCTAAAGAGGCTGCACCAATAATTAAACTTGAAAAAAAAAAAGGGTCATCAATATTAGATCCTTCTCTCCTCAATTCCTGAAAAATCCTAAAAGAGTCAGTAGAATTACCACCCTGGACGAAGCCCGATATTAGAGAAGTCCAAGTGTGCAAACTTTTGGAGGGCATCTCGCGTAGAAGTTGAAGGGCGTCGGTTTTCCTTCCAATCTTTGCATATCCGTATATTAGACTAGTCTAAGAAATCACATTCTTCGACACAATCGAATCAAATACTCTATGAGCTTTATCAGGGAATCCACATTTTGCATAAAGATCAACTAGGGACGATTTAACTACATCATCATCCGAAAATTAGGAAACGACAACCTGGACGTGGATTTGTTCGCCGAGTCTCAAAGCGGTTAAACCAGCACAAGCATTGACGAGACTTGCAAAGATGAAATGGTCTGGTTGGAGACCGTCTTTAGAAAACATACCGGAAAATAGAGCAAGGGTATGTTTTAGGAGATTGGCTTGGTTGTGCGCGGTGAAAATTGACGCCTCAAAAGGCTAAATCTCTGTTTGGCATTTCGTTGAACAGTTGGATGGCGTGTTTCAAGTGGTTGCATTTGCCGTACATGTCAATGAGTGTGATTGAAACAAGGGGTCCATGGAGGTTTAAACCAGATTTGGTAACATGGGCATGAAGTACCTTTCCATGGATTGGGAGATTCAAAACTGCTGCAGAACTTTAGAATGCTATAAAAAGAAGATACGTCAATAAAAATGATGGCAATAAGTCATTTTTGGTTAGCAAGTATGTTGAATACAAGATGGTAGATACTCGACCGGTCATTGATCAGGTCACGAGTTAAATGATATAGCAACAGAATGTGCTGATGCTGGTGAACCCATTTCTAAAACTTTTCAAGTTTCTACCATCATTGATAAACATCCGCCTTCGTGTAAAGATTACCAAAGGAAATTTAAACTCAAGAAGAAGTCTATCTCATTGGATGAACTTCTTCATGGTATTCAAATTGAGACCGAAAGTCTTAAAAAAGATGATTCAGTTTCTTCAAAGAAAGATGGTGTCAATCATATTTATGATAAGAATCTTCCTGGATCTTCTTAGGGAAACCAAGGAAAATTCAAGAAGAGGGAAAATCCGAATGAAAATGGGAATGATGAAAAAAGCAACAAGAAAAAGAAAGGTTGTCGTTGGGTGTATGGCAAACCTAATCATCATGCTTGGGAATGTCGTAACTGCAAAGGAAATGATAATAAAGGGAACAAACCAATGTGATTGAAAAGGACTATGTTGCGGTAACGTCTGAACTCTTCCTTGTTAACAATGGCACTACTGATTGGTGGTTAGACTCGGGCGATACATGACATGTCACCCCAAATAAGAATTTGTTCAGAACCTATGAAATAGTGAAAGAGGCTAAAGCCATCTACATGGGACATGCTTCTTCAAGCGAAGTTCTTGGTGCAGGCACAGTTGTTCTTCCCCTCACTTCGGAGAATACTTTAACTCTGAAAAATATGTATCACATTCCCGCTATGCGAAAGAATCTTGTATCCATCACTAAGTTGGACGAACATGGTTTCAAAGTAGCCTTTGGTTCCCAAAGAGTGTCTATCACTAAAAATGGGAAGTTTGTGGGAAAATGCTATATGAAAGACAATATGTACTTGTTAAATGTTGACTATAATAAGACTGCATCTTCTGCTTACTTTTCTGATTTTTTATTTAATGTTGATGAGTATGTTAATTGGCATTATAGACTAGGACATGTTAGTATAAATGCTATGTGTCGCATGATGAGATATGAATTAATTCCTAAGTCTTCTAAAACTTTTACTACAAATACGTGTGAATGTTGTTCTCAATCCAAGTTAACTAAAACCTCACATAAAAGTGTTTCTAGATCAACTAGTTTACTTGAACTTATTCATACGAATATTTGTGATAATAAAGAGCATATTACAAAAGGTGGTAAAAGATATTTTATAACATTTATTGATTATTTTTCTAAATTCGCTTTTGTGTACTTGATTAGAACCAAAGATGAGGCCTTTAGTAAATTCAAAATCTTCAAGGAGGAAGTTGAGAATAAAACTAATTAAGGATAAAACGGTTGAGATCGGATAGAGGTGGTGAATACATATCTAATGAATTCACATCACTTTATTTACAAAATGGAATTGTTAGAGAATTTTCAGCACCAAATACTCCACCTCAAAATGGAGTAGCCGAAAGAAAAAATAGATCCTTAATGGAAATGGTTAGTGCCATGCTTATACACTCAAAATTACCAATGAGTTATTGGGGAGAGGCACTATTGAGTTCTTGTTACATTAGTAACAGGATAGTAAGCAAGAAACATATGAAAACTCCATATGAGTTGTTTATTGGGCATGTGCCTTGTATTAGACATCTAAGAGTTTGAGGTTGTATTGCATATGTTTTATATGTTACTTTAAAAAGGCCAAAACTTGGTAGTAAAGCTGTGAAATATATTTTTATTGGTTATTTTGCTCTTAGTAAAGCATATAGATTTCTTAGACTTCATGACAATAGTGTTTTTGAGGTTGCACATGCTATATTTTATGAACATTTAAATATTCGAGATGTTGATAAAATAGAAATAAATAATAATTTATTTGTTGAACTTGATAATAATGAGCATGCTCCTAACAATGAAAATGTGAATGATGAGAATATAAAGCATGCATCCAGTAATGAAATTGTGAATGATGAGAATTTAGAAGAGAAGGAGAATGATGAAATAATTGAATTGAGGAGAAGTAAGAGACGTATGTTGGGAAATTTGTAGTTTTGATGGAAGTTTCAAAACAGTTGTAATAGGACCAGTCGAACCTATTAGTCGAGTGATGAAAAGATAGAAAGTCAGCTGAACATGTTAGACAACTGAAGAATTAGACTAGATCACATATTGAGGGGGAACTCAATATGAAGAAGTGAAGATAAGCAGTGAAGATCAGAAAGAAGATCTGAAGCTCATCAGAAGATCTACTCCATAAAGACATCAACAGAGTCGATATGTTGCAGCTAAGATAACTTTATCAGAAGACTCAAGTCTACTGATCTCATGGAATACAAATCAGTAGAGGCTAAGTGAGAACCGTGATAAGCATATCATCTTATCCTTAAAGCATACAAAGTGGTTCAGACCAGAAAAATGTTTAAGCTGATGGCTTTTCAAGGCGCCGAATAAGTGTACTTGTTAGCCACTTAGAAGTCAACACGTATGTAATATTCAAGCATCAAGGATGGTGTATCAATGGTGTAGAAAGGACAATATTGGCGAAGAATGGGCACATCAAATCAAGCCTACCTAAAATAGACCAAAGTTCTAATTGCTCTCCAACGGCTAACTCAAATTGCCTATAAATATGGGATCAACCTTCGAGTAAGGTTACGGAAATAATACTCAAGGTCAAGCTCTCAAGAACACTAATCAAACTTAAGATTTATTCTTAAGTGTTCATCCCATATTTCTTAGCAAGAATACTTATCCTCTACCTAAACTTAGAAGATAGGATAGTATTCCGGTTGGAACAAAACAAATCCTATCCAAACGGCTAGGTTGAGTCAAAATCGGGATTTCTATCTACAGATTAGATTTCGGGATTGGTTGGGTGAGAACTCATTAAATATCTGTTGGTTGGTGGTTCTAACACATTAAACTAAGTCGGCTTTGAATATCATTGGTTCTTGAAGAAGTGGAACCTTTGTGGTCGGAACACTACAAATCGTGGTGCCTTTACTTTGAAACACTTTTGCAAAACTCTTGTTATTACAAAATCACCACTGGATCGATTAGCATGGATAACATCCGATCGGTTTGCACCATAATCATACCCATGTTTTCGGTCGATTATTTGAGTAAAACCGGTTTTCATTGGTCTAATCTTCCGACATGGTTAAGAGACCATCATTTGCTTGACAAATCGGGAGTGATTATCAAACAAAATGGATGAGACATCGAGATATGACCGATTATCAAATCTATCACTTTAACCCATAAAAAGTTTTGAAGTTTATTCGAGATCCTCAACTTCAACCTCAACCCAAACCATTTGGAGCAAGTTGGTATCAAAAAGGTTCTTCGACTAATCGGTTTTGAATATCATTGGAGATGAGAAGAAATTGTCTGAATCGATCTTTGAAAACCGCTTCAAAACTCATATTCTTCCAAAATCATCTCATCATGGATAAACTATGGATGCATAATCTACCCACGATGATGAAATGCAGATTGGTCCATCGACATGAGAGACCAGGGAGTGATTAGCAACAAAATGGATGAGATTCTTGAGATTTGATTATCATCTATCACTTTAACCCATCCGAAGCAAAAAAAGATCCTACACAACCAGTTGGAGCAAGAAAAAAAGAGTCTCAGATCGAGAGATGCAGAGATGAGAGGAAATTGTCTAGCTAGTTGTATCTCATGAGAAAACTATGGATGACTACGAGAGAAAGTGAATGAAACGCCTAAGGAAGTTTGGGATACAATTTGAAATGGAAGGATCACAAGTCGAAGAGCTACTTGTATTTGAGAAACTTAAGATCTACCGAATGAAACAGTTGATCAATTTGATGGAAGGATCACATGAGGAAACAAGGATATCAATGTCAAACAAGGATATCAACTACAAGATTCTCAGATCATTGACTAAGAAATGGGATACCAAGGTGACCATGATTAAGGACTGTCAAGATATTGCTACTATGAAACCAAATGATCTAATCTTCAGTTTGAAAGCCCATGAGTTAGACCTGATTGAGAGAGGACAATGATCAAATGATGTCCTCCTCTGTCTGCCAGAACTGCAAACTCACTTAAATCTGTTGCATTCGTGCAACCAAGAGCGATTCATTTAATTGTTGAACCAGTTGGAAACATCATCAGCCATGCCGAACAGATTGCACTATAACGAGAAAACTTGAACGAACAAATGTTCAGATGGGAAAGTACAGAAAGTTCTATGATGACTATCGACAAAGCAGAGGAAAAGATCGAAGATCTTCTGACAAATCACAAGAGAGATATCGTTCTTCAGATGACAGGGACAACAAAAGAGATGATCGAAAAGATGATAATAGAGATGAAAGGAAAGATGATCGAAGAGAGGATCGTAGAGAGAACAGATGAGATGAGAGATCAGATAAGAGAGGTTCTGATTACAGACAAGGTGGAAAGTCTCCTGACAGGTCATACCGAAGAAATGATTCACCTAACAGAGGAAATTTTGGAGACTCAAGGGTTTGCTACAACTATCAGAAACCAGGCCACTACAGTGTTGATTGCCCGATCTTACTCCCAAAGAGAGAGAAGAAAAGCGGAACAGAAGAGAACAAAGGTTCCGAGACAGAAAAGCAATGGTTGCCGACACATCTGGTAATCAGGCAGAAATCTTCAACAGATGAGTAACCAAACGAGTTTCTGATCAAGATACACGAAAATTCAAATCAGACGATAAGGGAAAAGGATCACCGAACAGTAAGGCAGTCTGCCGGATCGTAAAGGGAACATAAATGGACCCCTAACCGATCAGACACCAAACCGAGGAATCAATGAAGAATCTTGTTCTTCAAGAAGAGACTCAACCAAATCGCCAGAGTAGGCCTCGGCCCGACCATCTCGTAAAGGACAATACCAGCTGAAGTCAACTCAATCCAAGCTGCCTAACAAGCAAGCTAAGGGTAAACTGCTAAGACCAACTACGCTAGAAAGATATGAATCTTTTAATGGTAGCAGTCGTACTTACCCTTACAATCAGAAACCTAGGGCTGCTGCACCTGAGCCCCACTGGATTAAAAGAAGACAAGTATCAATGAAAAATCTCAAGTCTTCTGATTCATTCAAGGCTCACACTAATAATCATACTGATCAGATTGCATATGAAGAAACGTATGATTATGTAGATGTTTATGGGAGACAAATCAAACCTTTTGTGTTTTAACAAAGGTGCCAAATTTGTTTGGATCCCGAAAGGTACTTCTAACCCCCCAGGACCCAATTCTACTGGGGTACCTAAAATCTGTTTTGCTCGCAGGCTCGAGTGAGACTGGCTAATAAAGGAGGTGCACAAGCAACTATCTGGTACATAGATAGTGGATGTTCAAGGCACATGACTGGAAGTCAACATCTCCTCAGCAACTACATTGAGAAACCAGGCCCACGAAGTTCTCTTTGGGGACGATAACTTTGATTTTACCGGAGGAGTTGGAACCTTAGTGAACGATGATGTCTGAGTTCTGGTGTTTCATACGTTGACGACTTAAGGCACAACTGTTATCTGTATCACAATTCTGCGACAACGGATTTAGTGTTGAGTTCTCATCAGATCAATGCACAATCAGAAATCGAGTGACTCAACAGATTTTGCTAACTGGCTCCAGAAAAGGAACGATTTATACAGCAGATTGGGACATTTGTCCAAGAAATGCATGTTTGATTGTTAAGAGTTCTAAAAGCTCCAGTTGGTTCTGGCACAAGAGAATGAACCATCTGAACTTCAAAACTCTTAACAAGATAGCAAGGATGTCCTTGGTTGAAGGTCTCCCGAATGAAGTATTCTCTAAGGACCAGACATGTGTCGCATGTCAGAAGGGAAAACAAGTAAAAGCTTCATTCAAAGGGATACCTTCTCCCCCATCCAGCAGAGTATTGCAACTGCTCCATATGGATCTATTTGGACCAGTTACGCCTCTTAGTTTCAGTGGACGCAAATACACTCTGGTGGTCGTATATGATTATTCTAAGTTCACCTGGGTTGTATTCTTGTATAAGAAGAGTGAAACTACAACAAAGTTACCTGAACTTCTCAAGAAGATTCAGAATGAGAAGGGTCTAAGCATAGTGAAAATCAGATCAGACAAAGGTACAGAATTCTTGAACCAATTTATATCTGATTTTTGCTCTGAGTTTGGTATACAGAATGAGACATCAGCTGTCAGAACACCACAACAAAATGGCGTAGCAGAAAGAAGAAACAAAACACTTAAAGAAACTGCACGCACCATGTTAGCTAAGCATACAACTCAAAGTCGTTTCTGGGCAGAAGCTATCAATATTGCATGACACACGTAGAACAGATGTTCTCTGACTAAGATTCACTTTAAGACACCTTATGAACTGTGGAAGGGCAGAAAACCCCGTGTTTCTTACTTTCATGTGTTCGGGTGCAAGTGTTTCATACACAACAATGGGAAGAGTCAGTTGAGAACCTTCGATGCCAAGTCAGATGAGGGTATATTCTTAGGATATTCCTCAACCAGCAAAGCATTTAGGGTTTTCAACAAACGAACCCTAGTTGTGGAAGAAACACCTCATGTGGTCTTTGATGAATCAACATCTGATCAAGAGAAATCTGCCGCAGAACAAGATGTACCAGACAAACCAGATTCACTGAAAATAGATCAACTAAGGCTCAAATGAAAGGATCCAAAATACATCACTGTATATGTTCCTAACTTTGACCTTGACGATTCACCAGGTCAGTCAGACCCCAGGGTACGTACAACTGTCAGTGAAGAAGCTGGTACAGCTGAGACAGTAACAACTGAACCATCTAGTTTAGGGGGAACACCTGATGTTCCGACGGACAGACTTCAGCACATGATGAGTCCAACATCAGCTGAGATATGTCCATGCCAAGTGGATCCTACTCAAGTACCTCTCCCAGTCTCTAGTGATGAATCTTTATCAGAAGAGGATGATGTTCTCCAAACTGATGATAATCAGGACAGAAGGACCTAGATAACCAGTCATCCAACTGATCTGATCATCGGAGACCCATCTGATAGAGTCAAAACTAGACATCAGATTGGTGAAAGTGCAATGTATTGTTGTTATCTGTCTTTGAAGGAACCACTCACAGTTGAGGAAGCTCTTCAAGATGCAAGTTGGATTCTAGCCATGCAAGAAGAACTATAACAGTTTGAGAGAAATCAAATTTGGGAACTTGTAGATAGACCAACTCATCAAGATGTGATTGGTACTAAGTGGGTCTTCAAGAACAAGAAGGATGAGCACAATGTGATAACCAGAAATAAGGTAAGACTTGTTGCTAAGGGATATTCACAATCAGAAGAGATTGATTATGATGAAACCTTTGCACCAGTCGCCCGCCTGGAAGCCATTCGGCTGTTTCTGGCTTATGCAGCTCATAGAGGATTTACTGTGTATCAGATGGATGTAAAGAGTGCATTCTTAAATGGGGTACTAGTTGAGGAAGTTTATGTTGAACAACCTTCTGGCTTTGAAATGAGCAACCAAGTGTACCGTTTAAGAAAAGCTCTTTATGGACTAAAACAAGCTCCTAGAGCATGGTATGATACACTATCCCAGTTCTTGACAGAGAATGGTTTACCAAGGGCTTGATTGATAGGACCTTGTTCAAAATAGAAGATGGAGAAGATATCCTGATGGTTCAGATCTACGTGGACGATATAATATTTGGTTCTCCTAATTAGAAGCTATGCGAGAAATTCAGTAAACTGATGCAAGGGAAATTTGAGATGTCCATGATGGGTCAGATGAGCTACTTTCTAGGTCTTCAAGTCAAGCAGGCTCACATTGGGATATTCATCTGCCAGACAAAGTATACAAGGAATTTGTTGGCCAAGTATGGAGTTCAAAATTGCAAAGAAGCCAGAATTCCAATGTTTAACTGCATTTAAGATGGACCCAGATGAAGGTGGTAAGAAGATTGATTAGAAAGAGTATAGGGCTTTGATTAGATCATTACTATACCTGACTGCAAGTAGACCAGATATAACTTTCGCAGTAGGTGTATGTGCCAGATTTCAGGCTAATCCCTAGCAAAGTCACCTGGAAGCAGTTAAGCGGATTCTGAAGTATCTGAAGAGCACTGTAAATCTCGGTTTATGGTATTCAACAGATGATAATCTAGAGCTTAGTGGGTACTCTGATTCTGATTATGGAGGTTGTAGGATAGATAGAAAATCAACCTCGGGTACTTGTTAGTTTTTGGGAAGCAAGCTGGTCTCATGGTTCTTTAAGAAGCAGACATCTGTTGCCACATCTACTACTGAAGCAGAATATATGGCTGCAGGAAGCTGTTGCTCCCAACTGCTCTGGCTATGTCAACAGCTGAGGGATTATAGCTACGAATGTGCCTATTTTCTGTGACAGTAATAGTGCAATTGCTATCACTCAGAATCTAGTTCTACACACAAGATGCAAGCATGTGGACATCAGACACCACTTTATCCGAGACCATGCAAAAAAGAAGAACATCAGAATGGAAAAGATCCATACTGATAAGCAAAGAGCTGATATCTTAACCAAACCACTTGCTGAGGTCAGATTCAGAGAACTATGTAATGAGCTAAGTTTACTGGATTTAGGAGAAGATGCACCAGATTACTTTGGTGGATTAATCTCAAACACCAGTTGGTTAAGAGACTGACAAGGTAACACGATCAGATGAAGAGATAACCTTATCTGATCAGAGGTAGATCAGTAGGGAACTGGTCTAGTGAACAGATAGTTGAAAAGAACTAAGGATTAGAGGGTAAACTAAGTACGACACATCAGAAAAAAAAGGGGATCTTAGGAATCTACACATGTGGTAATTGACTGATTGTAATATCAGTCAATCAGATACGTATTTCTGATTCTCTGCAACTTTCTATTTTCTTTTATGTATTGCTTGCATATATTAATATACATATATGACGTCGTACTGACTTCTCATTAAATGCGGACGCGAGGCTCTTGTATTAAATGCATTTATTAGGCACTTTTAAATCCAAAAG
This sequence comes from Stenogyne calaminthoides, assembly GCA_037126765.1. Lineage (NCBI taxonomy): Eukaryota > Viridiplantae > Streptophyta > Magnoliopsida > Lamiales > Lamiaceae > Stenogyne > Stenogyne calaminthoides. Next base: position 20,380,756 of record JBBCBC010000029.1, on the reverse strand, counting down.
TTGTGGTCTATGTTTTCCTTGACCACACGATTGCACCCTTTTAAAACCGCCTCATTTCCACCGTCGATTAAACGAGGGCATCGTTTTGATTTCCGTATTCGAATATGATTGTGTTTCCCTCTCGATTAAAACCTCAAAATTCACAAGCACTTCATCACTTTCACATTCTCTTTTATCTCCAATTTTTTTTTCCTTTGCATCTCTCATACTCTCTCTCTAATATCTCGAAAACAAAGTTTGTCAAAAATCTATTGTTACTTATTACTGGTAATTAATTTTGGGTTTGTTCTTCGCTTCTCTTGCTTAAAGAATGCTTTGCACATTTTTCACTTAATTCTTCAAATCTAACATTCTTATTTCGCAGAAATGACACCAAAGGCAAAGCTAGTAGCAGAAACTGCACATTCATTGTCGCAAGCCCTGCCAGAACCAGAGGATCCAATCTTTCGGACCTTTGCAGACGAAGTAATAGAGGAACGGTGTGTGGATTTTAGGACCACCACAGACCCCGAGTCCCTAGAGATTTTGGAGCTTTTGAGGCGTAATGGATTGAAAACTTACTGTTCAGCGAGTGCCGATTCAATCATTCTGGATGGCTCTATCAAATTTTTGTACAATTTGAGAGACCATGAGGGAGTCTTGTACTCGGAGGTGCAAGGTGAGCATTTAAAAATCACCAATGAAGATCTGCACAGAATATTTCGCCTTCCGGCACCGGCAGATTGAATTATGCCTGATGCTTATAGATTGGAAGAAGAGAGTGCCGTCATCAAACACTTACTCCGACCGGCTGACTCACATCATACCAAAGGGTTCAAGAAACCTATGCTGAAGAGAAAATATCGCCTTCTATTCGATATTGTCTAGAAAGTGATTGCTGGTATAACCTACAGTTTTGATGCGGTCACACAAGAAAAAACGATAATTATGTCAGCCATAATTGATAATGCAAGGATAAATTGACTTGAATATCTGAAGAGGAGATTGCTGGAAGAATGGGGAAAGTTTGTGGAAGATAAAGGAAAAATTGTCCTCACTGCAAAAATCTCTATGCTCCACAAGGTGTCACTGATTCTGATTGATTTGATGAAGGATCGTGAATGGAGTGAGGATGAAATGATTCCTTATGTTCTGACTAATAAGAAAATGCTGATAAGTGACAAGCCGATTCCTGGTCTTGCTGATGACGATGAGGTAGTCGCTGTTAAACCAGCAACTGAAGTACGCAAGAAGGGAACAACTGGGCAGAAGCGGAAAGATGTTGTAAGGAAGCCAAAGAAAGGGATAACATTGAAGGAGCCTTCCCAACCAGCTGCGAAGAGAACTCGATCAGCATCACTTGCCCCGGCAGCTGGTAAAGGAAAGCGGAAAGAGCGAGAGCTGGTGGATGAAGTGACTGATTCTGAAGATAATATTCCACTCAGCAGATTGCCCCCAAAGGGAACTGGCCAAGCTTCAAAGACTACTGCTGTTCAAGCTGAACCTTCTCAACCTACTGACTTCTCCAGCACTCAAATGGTTGATCCTGACCCCCTTTCAGTTGTACCATTCTCTCCTTCCGCCTCTTCTGAACCTGAACTAGAACCAAAAGTTCTCTCCTTCACTGAAAAGATCATCAGGAGACGGTTGGAGAAAATGTTGGAAGACAGATATCCAGAGCTCTCTATCAAACAAGAAGCCAAAGCAGTTGTTCTTGATGTGCTTACATGGAGAGACATCAGACTGAAGAAATTTGAAGACTTTGGTGCTGTCTGGAACAGAAAGGTGGAGTACGAGCTACATATGAGGAAGTTGGCAGGAGTTGAAACTGCTCTAGATCTAATCTCTGACGATGCAGTCGCTGGTCTGATTACGAGACACTTGGGGATGCTAGACACCCCAATGCACAGAGAACTAACACATAAGAGGGTCAGATACAGCCGTACTATGCAACATATAAAAATGGTTGAAGAAGAGATTGATTCTTGAGGGCCAATTCAAATTGAGGAATTATTTGAGCAGATGGCTGATACAGAGCAGATGGCAAAGGAAATGAGAATTATAGAAGAGCCAGAGGAGTCTGAAGGAGCTGCCGATGAAGCTGGTGAGGGAGATGCGGCAAAGTCCCCATCAGCTGAGGCATAATCAGCCGAACACTTCATCGACCTAACTGCTGGAGGAAGTCAAGCCGAAGATATGGAGGTGGAAGGCCCCCTCATCGTCAGCAGGACATATCATGCAGATTCTCCAAACTTCTCCATCATTTGAGGAGAATCTGATGAAGTACATTAAGAACACCTTCCGGGCGAACATGGCTCATATGTTCAGAGATGATGTCAGTTTCTTCATCCCGAGGCAAATCAAAAAAGCCATCGGCACAGAACGAGAGTTTGTATCCCAGCACTGCATGAGGATGAGTGAAGATATCAGGGATACAACTGCTGATAAAATGTTGGAAATGACAAGTAAGATGGCTGAGATCGAAGAAAGCATGAATAAGCAGTTCTCCCTGATGATGAATGAGCAGATGGGCAATATGACCAAGATGCAAGAAAAATTGGTTGCTGCTCACAAGAAGGCAAACTCAACTGCTGATAAACTTGATGGGTTGTTCGACAAAGTCAGCACAATCGTAGATAAGGCACAAGAATCCATGCTAACTATTGTCGGACAAGCTCTGCCTGGAACTGAAGCTGAATCCCCTGCTATGAAAACTCTTCAACAAGATCTTTCCACCAAGATTGGAAACCTCGGTACTGAGCTGAAGGCTCTTTTTGAGGGAACCAAAAAGGGGGAAGAAGAGAAGGATGCTGATGTTTAGGACAGGCTAAATCAGGTGGAGAACTTTGTTGTGGGCATCCAGATCACACTGGACAAGAAAAGAATGAGGAAAGATGCCTAGGCAGCAACACAACTGGAAAGAGCTGAAGTCATCTCATCATCGACCGAATCTGATGAACCAGCGAAGAAGAAGGGCAAGAAACCAGTTGTTGCGAAGAAGAAGACTTCAGATCTGCTGGGAAAGAAGAAAGCAGAAGAGCAGAAGAAAGTAGATCATGAAAGGCAGCTCAGAAGAGAGGAAGAAGCAAGGCTTGACAAAGCTTATCAGCTGAAGAAGAAGAAAGGCCTTGTTGCTGGAGAAGGTGAAGGATCACACTTCGTTGAGCCCATTTTGGATGCAGACGTGGATCTAATCGTAAAACCTGACAAGAATATGGCCAAGAAGTGGAAAGTGATCAAAGGAGAGTGGTACATATCAGCATACATCAACCAAGTTATCCCAACAAATGTAGACAAGAATGAAATATTCAGGGATTAGTTGAGTAACAAGCATTGATCCTTCAAATTCATACGGACAATGAAGCACTCGAATTCTTAAGGAATTTGAAGGTGGATACGGACAATTCTGGAGATGAACTGATTTCTTCAGTTAACGGAGAGGAGATCGATCGTCGAATCGTCGACATAACTAAATCTGTTCGCTTTTGCCCAAAGGAAGAATCTCTCCCGCCACTACAGGAGAATGAAAATGAGCTGATCAGAAATGAACTCTTCAGAGAGGCTGACAAACACCAGACCACAGGTTTTGTCAGACCTATGTTAAAAAGGAAATACCGACTGTTGTTTGACATACTGTCAAAAACAATCATGGGTATTTCGTTCAATTGATGCTCTAACATCCGTGAAAAATGTACAAAGATGGGTTGCGATAATCGATGAAGCCAAGAATATCAATTGGCATGGCTTCCTGAAGGCCATTCTGCTCCAAGAACATGAAAATTTTGGAGTTAATGATCGTAGGCAAGTCTTTCTGAAGAAGAGAATCAGCAATCTCAACAAGGTTGCAGTTATTCTGAAGGATAAAATGCCAAATGCTGAATGGGATCAGAATGGACTGAAGTCCTACAAGGCCTTCCTCACAACCACATCAGCCATATATGGGCCACCTGATGATGATATGCGGCCCACCCCTCCAAAGGTGAAGAAAGGAAAGACCAAGGAGGCAGCTACATCTGCACCAGATGCTCCCCAACAGAAAAAGAGAAAACTGGTAAAGGCTCAGGAGAAGAGGTCGAAGAAGGCAAAACAGGCCTCCATGACTCTGTTTCTGGAAGACGAGTTAGATGAAGAAGGAGTTCCAGAGCAACCTGATGCGCCACATAAATCAGCCGAAAAATCAGACAGGCAGGCTTCTCAAGTTGAGAGCTCGCCAGAACATTCTGAGGGAAGAGCAAGAGAAGAACGATCTCCTTCTCCTCAATCTCGAGCTGATTCACCACTCATGCTTCTGGCTACTGAGCATATTTCTCCTTCTTCACCGCACGCTAACTCCGAAGTTCATCACCGCGAACCGTAAAGATCACCTGCTGCAGAGCCGGGCGTAATTGCTTCGACAACAGAACCTCTGCAGATTCAGCCAATCAGCGAACTTCCGCCTACTCAGACACCACTAGAACCCTCTACATCTCATCAACCGGAATCTGGTCGATCTGAACAGATAATTCCTGAGTCCAGATCATCCAAGACCATCACCGGGAAAATGGTCAGAATGCAAATTGAACGAGATATTGATGAGTTGTATCCAGAGATGGTAGCCCATCCTATTATTTGAGAAGAAGTAATGAAGATCCTCACCTGGAAAGATCTCCGATTAAAGTGCTTCTCAGATTTTATGATGATTATAGAACAGATGAGAGGTGCTGATGAATTCGCAGATTTTGATTTCGATATGAAGAAATCTGCTCAAGTAGGATCACCAGCTGAGCTGATAACTGTTGAATCAATCAAAGCTCTGATCCACAGGAAGCTGGGATTGACTGAACAAGGTGAACTGGAGCCTGCTGAAGAAACTCCCAAAGCAGATGATCCTATGAAGAATGTGGGAGCTGCCGATGATAGTGGAACCGGTGTCATATTCATGACCCCATCGGAGGCGCAAAACAATCGAAAAATGATCAGTGACGCCAAATATTCCTACAACTCACATCATCACGATCAACTTCGTGAGATCGATCATGTTTTAAAGATCTCCAAAAAGAAGAAGTCGAGGGAGTGTTGGTTAATCAACTTAGCAACACAATAGCTGATCAGAGGCAGATTGGCCTCAAAGAAATTACGGATCAACAGGAATTGGCTATTTCCCAGATTGAGGCAATCAAAGATCAGTTCTCTCAAACCGTGACCAACCCGATTCTTTGAGTTTAAAAGACGCTTGATGACAAGCTAGTCCAAAGTTGATCAACAACAAGTTTCTATTCGATGGTCTTTGAAAAAGCTAGAAATAACTGAAGAGAAACTTGACAAACTGATTCTTACCCTCTCTACTGCTGTGGAATTTGTCAAGATTGAGCTGATCTCAAAGATTCAAAGTCTATCTGCTCAAGCTCAAGGTTTATCTGTTGAAGATCTTAACAAGGCAATATCAGTCAGCTTTGGATCTCTGACTTCCCACCTCACTGCTCTTTTTGATCAAACCAAAAAGGGGGAAGGACAGATTGAGAAACCAACTGACACTATCGTAACAATGAAGACCGATTCGCAGACGGTTGAATCCTATGGACAAAGACTAGACCATCTGGATCTTTTTGCTAACGAAATTTCTGAGAAGATGGAAAAGTCAAAGGCAAGAAAGTTAGTTGCGGGTGCTGGGACATCACAACTTGTACCAGTCACTCAGACGAAGAAAGTCACACGAAGCACAGCTAGCCAAATTCAGGCCGATAAGAAACTGGCTGAGAAACTGTCCAAAGAGCAGATTGCTGAAGAAGCCCGAATAAGTGAAGAAGAAGAAAAAGAAGAAAAAAAAAAAATTGGCAGAGGCGTAAGATTTGAAAAAAGAAATCTGGATCGAGGGCAAAGAAAGGAAAAGTTGGAAAATCTGGACCAGAACCTCAGCTGCCAGCAAGAATTGATGAGATCATTCTGAAAACTGCTGCACATGCTGAGAGGTTTGAGGAATGGAATAAGATCAGAAGTGAATGGCTTCTGGATGCTTTTGTTCTAGATCTTGTTCCACAAGAAGAATCTCCAGATGCAGAATTCCTCAACTGGTTGGAAAACAAATACCCAGATTTTCTGAAGTATCTGGAAAATGAGGCCAAAATAATCAATTTAAAAATATCTCGCCAAGAGTATGACGTGATGGATTACTCGAAGAAGACAGATGGCTCATTTGACAGACTGGCATTTAAAAGGTTCTATTTTGACATCCCTCGAAAAAAGCAAGATAATCGATCCTCGCCAGATCAATGATGTCAAATGGAAACTATACTAGATTTTCAACATCCCTCAAGATCAAAGAGAAATGCCAGAAGGATACAAGCCAAGAGACTGAAGAATCAGAAGACTGCTTAGGATCAGCTGTTTTTAAACTCAAAACTTTTTTGATGTAATATGTAATCGACAAATCTAATGAAAGAAAAGTTTATTTTCTGATCCTAAGACAAAATCTCATTGTCTTCTGATTATGTGCTCTTTATTGTTTTATACTTATCAACTGTGCTTGGTTTCTCAAGTGTTTTGGTTTCATCAAAAAGGGGGAAATTGTTGGGAAATTTAGAGTTTTGATGAAAGTTCTAAAACACATGTAATAGGACCAGTCAGACCTGTTAGCTGACTGGTGTTTTTATTACCAGTTATAAGAATACCAGTTGATAATTATTGTATAGAACAACTGATGTAGAAGATAGGTCACATATTGAGGGGGAACCTCAATATGTATAGGTCGGATCTGAAGATCTGAAGAACAGCTGATATCCGACAGGCCAGAAGGCAAGAGAAGGACAGAAGATCAGATCGATCTGATAAAGTCAGATATCTCAGCTGAAGTCATGAAGTTCAAATGCAGAAGACTTGAAGATCAGATGACTTCCAGAAGATCGCACGGAAGACCTACATCACCGAGTCCGCTAGTTGAAGCTAAGATAATCGGGCACCGAAGACTCTATCGTAGATCGCAGAGGATCGTCGTCACCACCAGTGAAAATTGATGTTTCACCTAATCATACGTCGATGATCTGAACAAGAAGAATGTCAACCTTAGTTGGTAGAACAACACTGAAAAGTGCTTCTGTTAACCAATAAGAACAAGACACGTATGATCGGAGCCGGCAATTACGGGATTTGGTGATGCTTCCTCTAACGGCTATAAAAGATAATATTCACGCTTTCGGCCATGCCGTTCCTGAAGCACGTCACATCAATCCTGCAAGTCTACCAAATATAGCCGGAAATTCAAATTGCTCTCCAACGGCTCTTTGATTTCGAGGTCTATAAATATGGGATTACTCTTCAGAGTGAAGATACGGAAACTATCAAGAAGCTCAAGCTATAATCAAATTTCCGCACGAAGAACACAAACTTGAAGATTACTTTCTAAGTGTTCATCCCATAGTTCTTAGCACATAAATCTTTTCATCTAGCTGATAGGCTACTTAAAAACTAGGAAAGATTTCAAAGTTGGAACCAAAACAATCTTACCCAAAACCCAAAGTTAGGTTAAGTTGTTTAGCAAGATTTCAGACTAGGGTTTCTAGTTCTGATTTCTGGGATCGGTTGAGTGAGAACTCTTTAAATATCTGTTGGTGTACTGTGTTGGACTAACACAATAATCTAAGTCCAGTTGGTTTAGTTGGTGCCCCTTGTGATAGGGAAGAGTGGACGTAGGACTGGTTTGTCCGAACCACTATAAATCTTGTGTGCATTTACCTGCTTTGATTAACTGTTTTACACAATCGCACACAACTTAATTAAAGATGCATACATATTCTAAGTTAAGATCAGCTAGCACCAAGCTTCTGATCTGATCAAGTTTGACACTTTAGTCAACTGGTTGAAAGACTGACTTTGGAATCTGATTTATTAAAACTGGTTTTTCACACGGGTAAAACTTAGCTTCCGCACAATCAGTTAAAACCGATAGATACCGAATCGATCGGCCTTGAGCGATTAGTAAGTTAGATATCGATCAAACCGATTCACTTGCACTCGATCGGGATAACCGCAATCACACCCGACCAAGACATAAAAAGTTTTTTTAAGTCTATTCACCCCCCCTAGACTTACGCCCTCACAAAACCCGTTCGGGACCTACAAGTGGTATCGGAGCGGTGGTTCTACTGACTAATCGGGCTTTGAGTATCATCGATTCTTGAGGAAGAATCTTTGTGGTCATTTGAGCAGATCTTGAAAAACCATTTTTAAAACTCATTCGCTTTTTCCCAAATCACTCAAAGATGGATAATACCCGGTATGTATCATGATTCTTCAAGTTCTCAATTGATGAGTATGCAGATTGGGCCATATATATGTGCAAACATTTAGGTTTGATAAGCGGCTAAATGATGGAATTCATTGAAAGAGGACCCATCATCATATATCACGACAACCCCGCAGTTGGAGGAGATCCGAAGTTTGCCACGGAAGTCTTGTGCGAAAAAAGCCCACCTTGATGGATGCAGAGGAAAGAAAGTCAGATACTCTAGATACAATCGCCAGCATATAATCATGAAGACGATGGATAAAGTCACCAAGGAGAAGATAAAATATCTCAAAATCGCGAAAAGCAATGTGGGATACTCTATTTTGAGATATGCGAAGGAAATGATCAGATCAAAGACAACCGACTACGTTTAACCGGTGAAGTTCAAAAAATCAAGATGTCGCCAACGAGACCATCAACGAAGCTCGATGGAAGGATTACTATATCAAGAATAAGCTACGAGAACTTGGTAGAGAGATGTCGGACAAAGATATCAACTACAAGATCTTAAGATCTCTCACCAAGAATGGGACATGAAAGTCACGGTAATCAAGGATTGCCAAGACATTTCAAAGATGAAGCCGAGTAGCTTGTTCCTAAATCTTAAAGCTCACGAGTTCGACTTTAATCGAAAGAGGACAAGAGATGAAGACGAGACGCTTTCTTTGAAGCCTCAACATCTAAATCGGCTTTGCGTTTAAAGCAACTAGCAAAGCAGATCGAAGGCCAATCGAACCCGTTGGAAACATAATAAGTCAGTAGTATCAGACGCTTCGCTACTCAGAAAATTGAAAAATCAAATATTCAACTTGGTAAGTATCGCAGATTCTATAAAGATTATCAACATAGTAGAGGAAGAGATAGGAGATCACCGACATATCTCCAGAAGAACTGTGTCCGATGATCAAGAGATCACAGAGAAGAAAAGAAAAGAGATAATCCGATCGATGAGAGAAGAGATAACAGATCTCGGATGTAAGGAGTTCAGACATTATCGAAAGTGGAAGTCACCGATAGATCCTACAGACGGAGTGACTCACCCGGAAGAAAAGGTTCCGTGGATCATGGAGCGTGTTTCAACCGTGGAGAAATCAGTCACTACAAATAAGCAGATTGTCCGGACCGACGCCAAAAGAAAGAGAAGAAAAGCGAATGTAAGAGAGCAACGTTATAGGATGAAAAGCCATGGTCACGACACATCCGGAATTGATGATTCCTATATCCGCCTTCCGAGGATTCCGGTACTCATCTCAGAGAAGACTTTGGTCCCGATAAGCAATGCCGTTGACTTTATGAGAATGAAGATCTGATATATTCTTCGATGACGATGAAATCACTCGATGGCCAAGGAGGACCAACTGAGGTAACCTCCAAACCTTCGCTGGTTCCGCACACACTCGCTATTATTAAGACACCGCCGGAGAGATTGACCGGCATTTCTACTCGAGCAATCGCTTGATGATCTCTAATGCAAAAAGAGACACTTATGCTATAGTGGAAGCCGAGAATGACAAGCTAAGGATCGTAAATAACCAAATTTTGTTGAAGAGAACGCCTCAAGAAAACTATCGAATCGAATCAAATTAAACCGCCGTAAGGTAACCGAGAACTTAACATTCGAAAAGTTAAATCTTCGATCGGGAGAAGCAGATCAAAGATCGCCTAGTAATCAACAAACAAAAGTTCGATGACTTCAAAATCCTTCAAGCTAAATTTGATGAGCTATTCGACTACATGAGAGTCTAAAATCTTCGAGGAGGATAGTTCAAAGAAAAAAGAGAGGTTTTCACAAAGTCATCTAAAACCGTTCAAGATATGAACGCCTATTTTCTAACAATGACTAACAAGAAGTGAATTGGGTATGAGAACCCTTCTACATCCTCAAAGGCCCCGTTGTATTCACTTCAAAAAGGTGTAATCAAACGAGTTTCTGACAAAGATACACTAAAAGCTAAACTTGTATCTAATAAGGGAAAAAGACCTATTGAGTTGAGGTAAAGGCAGTGCCTAATCGTAAAGGGAAATGAAATGGACCCTAAATCGTAAAGCATCACCGAGGAATCACCGAAGAACCAGTTCTTCTGAAGAGATCTCAACCTGATCAACAGATTAGGTATCAGAAAAGACAACCTGTAAAAGGGAAGTCTAATCTGAGACCCAATCAAGGTCAGCTGCCGAATAAGCAAGCTATAGGTAAATTGCAAAAACCACCTATGCAAAAAAGATATGAATCTTTTGATGGTAGCAGTCGTACCTACCCTTATAATCAGAAACCTAGGGTTGGCGGACCGAGCCCCAACGGGTTTAAAAGAAGACAAAATATAAAGAAAAATCCCAAGTTTTCTAAGTCACCCAAGGTTCACACTAATAATCATACTAATCAGAAAGCATATAAAGAGACGTATGATTATGTTGATAGGTATGAGAGACAAATCAGGCCTTCTGATCTAACTGATCTCAATAGAAGTGCCCTGTTTGTATGGATCCCCAAAACCAACCCTAACCCCTCAGGACCCAATCCAAAAGGGGTACCTAAAGCCTGATTTGGTTGCAGGTTCGCGTGGGTCTGGCCAACAAAGGAGGTGTGCAAGCAACTATCTGGTACATCGATAGTGGATGCTCAAGGCACATGACGGAAGCAAACATCTCCTTAGCTCTTACATAGAACAAAAAGGCCCGCGGTGTACTCTTCGGTGATGATAACTTTGGTTTTACCAGAGGATCTTAACCTTAGAGAATGATGATGTACACATGTTCTTTGGAGTCTCATATGTCGAAGGTTTAAAGCATAACCTGTTATCGGTTTCACAATTCTGCGACAACGGATTCAGTGTTGAGTTCTCGACTGATCAATGCACTATAAAAAATCGAGCCACTCAACAGATCTTGCTAACTGGTTTAAGGAAAGGGACGATCTACACAGCAGATTGGAATAGTTGCCCAAGAAATGCATGCCTGATTGTTAAGAGTTCCAAAAGTAGCAGTTGGCTCTGGCACAAAAGAATGAGTCATCTGAACTTTAAAACTCTTAATAAGATAGCAAGGATGTCTTTAGTGGAAGGACTTCCGAATGAGGTATTTTCTAAGGATCAGACATGTGTCGCGATGTCGAAGGAAAACAGTCAAAGCTTCATTCAAGGAAATCCTCGACCAGCATCCAAACAGAGTATATTGCAAACCGCTTCATATGGACCTATTTGGACCCGATTACACCGATCGATCTCGCCGGACGAAAATATACTCTGGTAATCGTGGATGACTATTCCAAGTTTACCTGGGTTATATTCTTACATAAGAAGAATGAGACGACAACGAAGATACCCGAGCTGCTCAAGAGATTACAAAATGAGAAGGGTGTCAGTGTAGTAAAAATCAGATCAGATAAAGGTACAGAATTTCTGAACTCTTTTATTACTGATTTTTGCTCTAAGTTTGGTATACAGCATGAGACATCAGCTGCAAGAACGCCACAACATAATGGAGTAGCAGAACGGAGAAACAGAACACTCAAAGAAGCTGCTCGCACTATGTTAGTTGAACATGCAATACCAAGCCGTTTCTGGGCAGAAGCTATCAATACTGCATGCCACACTCAGAACAGATGTCTTCTGACTAAGGCTCACTACAAAACACCCTATGAACTGTGGAAGGGCAGAAAACCTCGTGTTTCTTACTTCCATGTTTTTGGGTGTAAGTGTTTCATACACAACAATGGGAAAAGTCAGTTGAAGACTTTTGAGGCCAAGTCAGATGAGGGTATATTCTTAGGATATTCCTCATCTAGCAAGGCTTTCAGGGTTTACAACAGGCGAACCCTAGTTGTGGAAGAAACACCCCATGTAGTCTTTGATGAAACATCTTCTGAACAAGAGAAATCTGCCTCAGAACAAGAAGTACCAGATCAACCAGTACCTGATGCTCAGAAAATGGATCAGCTAACAATCAAAGAAAAAGGATCGAACTCTAGAATAAAGATATACATTCCAGATCTAGCCGATTCACCAGTCAATCGGATCCTAAGGTACGAACAACTGTCGATGAAGAAGTTCGGCATACCGTGAGACAAAGATCAATCGAACCATCGGTTCGGGGAACATCTGAAGTTCCCACAAATGTAAATCAGCACATGATGAGTCCAACATCAGCTGAGACATGTTCTTATCAAGTGGATCATAAATCTGCACCACTCCCAATCTCTAGTAATGAACTATTATCATAAATGGATGATGTTCTCCAAAACCGACGCAAATCGTAGCGAAGGACTCGGATAACCTACCATCCAACCGATCGATCATCGGAGACCCATCCGATAAAATTAAAACTAGACATCGATTGGTGAAAGTGCCATGTATTGTTGTTATCCGCCTATGAAGGAACCAACAACGATGAGGAAGCTCTACAAAACGCAAGTCGGATTTTAGCCATGCGGAGGAGAGTCGGAAGCGATTCGAGAGAAATCAAGTTTGGGAACCGTGTGGAAGACCAACTCATCAAGACGTAATTGGCACAAAGTGGGTATTCAAGAACAAGAGAGAGATGAGAAAAATGTCATAACGAGGAATAAGGCACGACTTTGTTGCTAAGGCGTATTCACAATCGAAGGAATTGATTATGATGAGACCTTTGATTAATCCGCCGCCTAGAAGTCATTCGGTTGTTTCGCATATGCTTCCCTGAGAGGGTTCACAAGTGTATCGATGGACGAAAGAGTGCATTCTTAAGCGGGTACTAGCAGAGGAAGTTTATGTCGAACAACCTCCGTGCTTTTGAAAAGGGAAACCAAGTGTACCGTTTAAGAAAAGCTCTTTATCGCTTAAAACAAGCTCCTCGAGCTTGGTATGATACACTCTCTCGATTCTTGATAGGCGGTGGTTTCACTAAAGGAATAGTGGGACGTAACCTTATTCGAATAGAAGATGGAGAAGATATTCGATGGTTCAGATTTATGTGGGCGACATCATCTTCTGGATCTCCCAACAAGAGTCTATGTGAAAGATTCAAAGATGTCGATGCAAGGGAAGTTCGAGATGTCCATGATGGGTCAGATGAGTTACTTTCTGGGTCTACAAGTGAAGCAAAGTACAAAGGGATATTCATCTACCAAGCAAAGTACACTAGGAGTTTATTGGCTAAGTTTGAAGTTCAAAACTGTAAGGAAGCCAGAATTCCTATGTTGACTGGATTCAAGATGGATCCAGATGAGGATGGTCAGAAAACCAATCAGAAAGAATTAGGGCTCTCATTGGATCTCTACTATACCGACCGCCAAAGAAACCGGATATCACTTTTGCAAGAGGGGTGTATGTGCGATTTCGTGCAAATCCAATGCAAAGTCACCTAGAAGCGAGCCTAAGCGGATTCTTAAGTATCTGAAGGGACAAGAACCTTGATTTATTTTACCCGCAGATGATAATCTAGAGCTTAGTGGGTATTCTGATTCTGATTATGGAGGTTGCAAAATTGACAGGAAGTCCGTATGGATTGGTTGAGTGCTTCATTGTCCGTATCCACCTTCAAATTCCTTAAGATTATCACCTTCAAAGCTCTGATCCACAGGAAGCTGGGATTGACTGAACAAGGTGAACTGGAGCCTGCTGAAGAAACTCCAAAAGCAGATGATCCTAAGAAGGATGTGGGAGCTGCCGATGATAGTGGAACTGTGTCATAGTTCATGACCCGACCACCGGAGGCGCAAACAATCGAAAATGATCGGTGGACGCCAAATATTTCTACAACTCACATCACATCACGATCAACTTCGTGGAGATCGATCATGTTTAAAAGATCTCCTGAAAGAAGAAGTCGAGGGAGTGTTGGCTAATCAACTTAGCAACACAATAGCTGATCAGAGGAAGATTGGCCTCAAAGAAATTACGGATCAACGGGAATTGGCTATTTCCCAGATTGAGGCAATCAAAGATCAGTTCTCTCAAACTGTGACCAACCTGACTGCTGAGTTTAAAAAGACAGTTGATGACAAGCTAGTCCAGGTTGATCAACAACAAGTTTCTATTCTGATGGTTACTGAAAAGCTAGAAATAACTGAAGAGAAACTTGACAAACTGATTCTTACCCTCTCTACTGCCGTGGAATCTGTCAAGATTGAGCTGATCTCGAAAATTCTAAGTCTATCTGCTCAAGCTCAAGGTTTATCTGTTGAAGATCTTAACAAGGCAATATCAGCCAGCTTTGGATCTCTGATTTCCCACCTCACTGCTCTTTTTGATCAAACCAAAAAGGAGGAAGAACAGATTGAGAAACCAACTGACACTATCAGAACAACAGAAGACCTAATTCAGACAGTTGAATCCTATGGACAAAGACTAGATCATCTGGATCTTTTTGCTAACGAAATTTCTGAGAAGATGGAAAAGTCAAAGGCAAGAAAGTTAGCTGCGGGTGCTGGGACATCACAACTTGTACCAGTCACTCAGACGAAGAAAGTCACACGAAGCACAGCTAGCCAAATTCAGGCCGATAAGAAACTGGCTGAGAAACTGTCCAAAGAGCAGATTGCTGAAGAAGCCCGAATAAGTGAAGAAGAAAGAAGGGCAGAAAAATTGGCAGAGGCAGAAGATTTGAAAAAGAAATACAGATCGAGGGCAAAGAAAGGAAAAGTTGGAAAATCTGGACCAGAACCTCAGCTGCCAGCAAGAATTGATGAGATCATTCCGAAAACTGCTGCACATGCTGAGAGGTTTGAGGAATGGAATAAGATCAGAAGTGAATGGCTTCTGGATGCTTTTGTTCTAGATCTTGTTCCACAAGAAGAATCTCAAGATGCAGAATTCCTCAACTGGTTGGAAAACAAATACCCAGATTTTCTGAAGTATCTGGAAAATGAGGCCAAAATAATCAATTTAAAAATATCTCGCCAAGAGTATGACGTGATGGATTACTCGAAGAAGGCAGATGGCTCATTTGACAGACTGGCATTTAAAAGGTTCTATTTTGACATCCTGAGAAAAGCGCGCATAACTGATCCTCAGCAGATCAATGATGTCAAATGGAAACTATACTAGATTTTCAACATCCCTCAAGATCAAAGAGAAATGCCAGAAGGATACAAGCCAAGAGACTGAAGAATCAGAAGACTGCTTAGGATCAGCTGTTTTTAAACTCAAAACTTTTCTGATGTAATATGTAATCGACAAATCTAATGAAAGAAAAGTTTATTTTCTGATCCTAAGACAAAATCTCATTGTCTTCTGATTATGTGCTCTTTATTGTTTTATACTTATCAATTGTGCTTGGTTTCTCAAGTGTTTTGGTTTCATCAAAAAGGGGGAAATTGTTGGGAAATTTATAGTTTTGATTAAAGTTCTAAAACACATGTAATAGGACCAGTTAGACCTGTTAGCTGACTGGTGTTTTTATTACCAGTTATAAGAATACCAGTTGATAATTATTGTATAGAACAACTGATGTAGAAGATAGGTCACATATTGAGGGGAACCTCAATATGTATAGGTCTGATCCAAGATCGAAGAAACGGTGATATCAAGCCGGCGAAGGCAAGAGAAGGACAGAAGATCAGATCGATCTGATAAAGTCAGATATCTCAGCTGAAGTCATGAAGTTCAAATGCAGAAGACTTGAAGATCGGATGACTTCCAGAAGATCAGACCAGAAGACCTACATCAGCCGAGTCTGCTAGTTGAAGCTAAGACAATCGGCACCGAAGACTTATCAGTAGATCGATCGGGCCAGATCGATCAGTCACCACCAGTGAAAAATGATGTTTCACCTAATCATACGTCGATGATCCGAACAAGAAGAATGTTAACCTTAGTTGGTAGAACAACACTGAAAAGTGCTTCTGTTAACCAATAAGAACAAGACACGTATGATCGGAGCCGGCAATTAGGGGATTTGGTGCTGCTTCCTCTAACGGCTATAAAAGACAATATTCACGCTTTCGGCCATGCCGTTCCTGAAGCACGTCACATCAATCCTGCAAGTCTACCAAATATAGCCGAAAATTCAAATTGCTCTCCAACGGCTCTTTGATTTCGAGGTCTATAAATATGGGATTACTCTTGAGTGAAAATCGAAAAACTATCAAGAAGCTCAAGTTATAATCAAATTTCGCATACGAAGAACACAAACTTGAAGATTACTTTCTAAGTGTTCATCCCATAGTTCTTAGCACATAAATCTTTTCATCTAGCTGATAGGCTACTTAAAAAACTAGGAAAGATTTCAAAGTTGGAACCAAAACAATCTTACCCAAAACCCAAAGTTAGGTTAAGTTGTTTAGCAAGATTTCAGACTAGGGTTTCTAGTTCTGATTTCTGGGATCGGTTGAGTGAGAACTCTTTAAATATCTGTTGGTGTACTGTGTTGGACTAACACAATAATCTAAGTCCAGTTGGTTTAGTTGGTGCCCCTTGTGATAGGGAAGAGTGGACGTAGGACTGGTTTGTCCGAACCACTATAAATCTTGTGTGCATTTACCTGCTTTGATTAACTGTTTTACACAATCGCACACAACTTAATTAAAGCTGCATACATATTCTAAGTTAAGATCAGCTAGCACCAAACTTCTGATCTGATCAAGTTTGACACTTTAGTCAACTGGTTGAAAGACTGACTTTGGAATCTGATTTATTAAAATTGGTTTTTCACACGGGTAAAACTTAGCTTCCGCACAATCAGTTAAACTGATAGATACCGAACTGATCAGCCTTCAGGCGATTAGTAAGTTAGATATCAGTCCAAACTGATTCACTTGCACTCTGATCAGGCTAACTGCAATCACACCTGATCTGCACGCAAAAAGTTTTCAGAAGTCTATTCACCCCTCCCCTCTAGACTTCTGCCCTCACAAAACCCGTTCGGGACCTACATGTCGTTTTGATGGAAGTTCCAAAATAGTTGTAATAGGACCAGTCGAACCTGTTAGTCGACTGATGAAAAGATAGGAAGTCAGATGAACATGATAGACAACTGAAAAATTAGACTAGATCACATATTGAGGGAGAACTCAATAGAAGAAGTGAAGATAAGCAGTGAAGATCAGAAAGAAGATCTGAAGCTCATCAGAAGATCTACTCCATAAAGACATCAGCAGAGTCGATAGGTTGCAACTAAGATAACTTTATCAGAAGACTCAAGTCTACTGATCTCATGGACTACAGATCAGTAGAGGCTAAGTGAGAACCGTGATAAGCATATCATCTTATCCTTAAAGCATACAAAGTGGTTCAGACCAGAAGAATGTTTAAGCTGATGGCTTTTCAAGGCGCCGAATAAGTGTACTTGTTAGCCATTTAGAAGTCAACACGTATGTATGGTTCTGAAGAATGCAGGATATGGTGTATCAATGCCAAACGGCTAGAAAGGACAATATTGCCACGAAGACGGCATAGCCTTTCTGGGCACATCAAATCAAGCATGCAAGCCTACCTAAAATAGACCGAAGTTCAAATTGCTCTCCAACGGCTAACTCGAAATCGGGCCTATAAATATGGGATCAACCTTCAGAGTAAGGTTACGGAAATAATACTCAAGCTTAAGCTCTCAAGAGATTTCCGCACTAAGAACACAAACTTAAGATTTATTCTTAAGTGTTCATCCCATAATTCTTAGCAAGAATACTTATCCTCTAGCTATAGACTACTTAGAAGATAGGATAGTATTCCAGTTAGAACGAAACAAATCTTATACCCAAACACTGTTAGATTTCTGGGATTGGTTGAGTGAGAACTCATTAAATATCTGTTGGTTGTACTGTGTTGGACTAACACATTAAACTAAGTCCAGTTGGTTGAGTTGGTGCCCCTGCTGATAGGGAAGAGTGCACGTAGGACAAGTTGTCCAAACCACTATAAATCGTGCGCTTTTAGTTTGCTTTACACCTACTTGCACACTACTCTTGTTATCTGCATGCATATTCTGTACCTGGATCAGATTAGCATCAAGCTACTGATCTGATCAGTTTGACGCCCTTGTCATCTGATCTGAACTTTACTGGTCAGAATCCTTATTTGAGTAAAACTGGTTTTCACACGGGTTAACTAATCTTCCGCACCATCAGTTAAACTGATAGACGCCGAACTGATTTGCTTGACAAATCAGTAAGTCGGATATCAATCCAAACTGATCCACATCGCACTCTGATCAGACATACGTGCAAATCACATCTGATCCACGAAAAATTTTGAAGTCTATTCACCCCTCCCCTCTAGACTTCAACCCTCACTGAAACCCGTTCGGGACCTACAACGTAGAATTTAAAAGAACTTTGGTCCTGATATGTTTACATATATGTTAGAAAAGGATCCAAACACTTTTCAAGAAACTATGTCATTGCCAGATTCTGATATGTGGAAACGAGCCATGGATGATGAAATCAAGTGTATACTTGATAATCAAACTTGGACTCTCGTTGATTTACCTCCTATGGTTAAACCTATTGGTTGCAAGTGTGTCTTGAAAAAGAAACTCAAAATTAATGGTACTATTGATAAGTACAAGGCAAGATTGGTAGCCAAAGGTTATAGCCAAAATGAGGAAATTGATTATTTTGAGACATTCTCCCTAGTTTCTAAATTTACATCGATAAGAACTATGTTTGCAATTGCATTTGTTTATGGATTAGAGGTTCATCAAATGGATGTTAAAACTGTGTTCTAAAATGGAGACTTGGATGAAGAAATTTATTTGCATCAACCTGAAGTTTATGTTGTTAAGGGTGAAGAACATAAATTATGCAAATTAAAGAAGTCTATATATGGGCTTAACAAGCACCAAGACAATGGTACAAAAAGTTTAAGCAAGAAATTAACAAATTCGGATTTAAGAGTAGCTAAGTAGAAAGTTTTGTTTTTACTAAAGTTACTCTTGAGTATAAAGTAGTGGTGACTTTATACGTTGATAACTTGCTAATTCTTGGTTCTGACATGAGAGGTGTAAATGAAACCAAAAATTTTCTAAAGCAAGCTTTTGAAATAAAGGACTTAGGTCATGTGGATGTCATTTTGGGTGTCAAAGTGCTTAAAAAAATGAAACTTATATTTTGACACAATCTCATTACATTGAGAATGTGCTAAAGAAGTTCAATTACTTTGGTTGTAAGGACAATACAAGTCCTATAAATCCAAACATAAAGTTAGTTCCTAATAAAGGAGAAGCTATAAATCAAGAAGAATATGCCAAAATAATCGGCAGTATTATGTATGTAGTAAATCACACAAAACCTGATCTTGCGTGTTCAATTGACATATTGAGTCGATTTACGAACAATCCAAGAGAAGAACACTGGAATGAACTGAAATGAGAACTGAGGTACTTAAAGTCAACAAGGAATTATGGCTTGCATTATATATGCAATTCATCTACACTTGAGTGTTTTAGTGATGTAAATTAAGCATTAGATGCAAATGACTCTAAGTCAACTAGTGGATGGTTATTCACTATTGGGGGTGCAATAGTTTCTTGGGCATCGAAAAAACAAAATTGTGTTGCCTTTTCTTCGATGAAATCTGAATATATAGCCTTATCCACGACTAGCAAAGAGCTTGTGTGGTTCAGAAGATTCCTAAGAACTATTCCTTTTATAGAACCTAACAAAGGTCCTATAACTTGTATTGTGACAATCAAGTTGTCATTTACAATGCAAAGAATGAGAGGGTATCAGAACATAGCAAACATATTGCTATGAGATACTACCTCCGTCCTGAATTCGATGTCACATTAACTTTTCATACGTGTTTTTACAAGTGAGTTTTGTATTAGTAATTGAAATGATAACTTAATTTTTAAGAATTGGTATGATAGATGAGCATCTTATATATCATACCCATCCTTAAAAATCAATTTATCATTTCAATTACTAATACAAAACTCGCTCACAAAAACACGTGCAAACAGTAAACCCGCCATCGAATTCGGGACGAAGGGAGTATAATCATGTTAGGAGTATGGTCAAAAAGGGAAAGATCATACTTGAGTATCTCCCAACAAATCAAATGCTTGTGGATCCGTTAACAAAACCTTTATCGGGAGATAAAATAAAAAAGGTTGTGAGAGGTATGGGACTATTACCGATTGAACAAGATGTCTTGATTGTAACCAACTCCATCTTAGGGTCCAAGTAAAAAATTGGCACATTAACATTGAGTTAAAAAGACAAATCAATATTAGACATCGGCGAAATGAAAACATGGATACATTTCAAAGTGCATAAACCTGGAAATAGTGGGGGGTGATATTATTTCGAAAGCTCCATATCTGACATATGCACTTTTATTACCACAACAAATTAAGGCTGGATTTTAAATCCTTAATAGACTCGTTAGCTATGTGGGACGTGTTGTGGACAATCTTGATGAGTCTACCTATGCAAGTAGAGAAGTGAGAGCCCGCTTCTTAGGGATTATATCGGTAAGATCCTAAAATACTTGCGAGACTAGGATGAGCACAAGGCCCATTATGAATTGGTGCTGCCGAAATAAAGAAGCAAGAAATCATACGCGACGAGAATATGATTTCCTAGTGTTCGTATTCAACCATAAGTTAAAGGCTAGTCCACTTCATAGCTATTCACTGATAAAACAAGTGTATTTATTATTTTCTTAATATTATTATATATATGTAAATAAGTGGAGGATTGTTGTATATTTATGGGTATTTACATAATTATAATAGAGTCTATTTTAACTGCATTGCATTGTCCTCATTTATGTGTCATACATTTATTTAATGTTAAGAGTGATATATAATTATTATATATATTTAATATATATGGAAAAACAAAGGAGAAAGAAAGATATAAATAACAAATGTTTATTTATATATTAAAAGGGAAGTTGCAGTTGGTGATGGTTAGTATCAAACCATCCTAATTAACTATTCAAAATAGTTAAGTTTGTGGAGAAAAGGATATGGCGGTTTGGTTTGGAATTGAAATCACATGTCTGTTCGGCTAAGTTTCTTTCTAGAAAGCAGGCAAGGGTTATTACTCATCTGTTTCACCAACAGTCGCACCTCTTGTGCAAATCATTTCGATGGTTATAAATACTTCATTTTTCTAGAAGTATGCGGACATTGAAAAATACAATCTCTCTTCCTTGTGATCTCTTTCTCCTCATTTCCAAGTTTTCAAGTTCTTATTTTCTTTATACATGCACTTGCGATTTTTGCTTCTGAAATTTGTTAGAGTGTAACTATCGAATTTCTATGGAATAGGTTTTGTATCCTAGAGTTTAATTTCTTGAGAACCATTTACACCTGAGTGGGATGAATTAATACCTTTAAAGATAGCATCATTTTTTGGTGTGCCTAACCTATACTTAAAAATCCATTACCCACATTTTATAGAACAACTAAATCAACCAACTTACAAATGGAAATATAGTGAGGTATTTGCACCATAAAGTAAGAAATATTGTACAACAAATGTATAAGTTTGTGTATGACATGCATGTTAGGGGTTATTCATTGTCTCCTTTTGAACTGGATCATATAATGATAAAGGTGGGCGATGAAGAAAAGGGGAACGATATAGTTCAGTTATATGGGATTGACTATATTCCCGAACTTGATGTTAATGCACGTAAGAGGTATTTTGAGTTTGTGGAGAAGGCTGTTAGAGGTTTGATTAAACTTAAGTTACCCACGTTAGAGAACATGTTTTCAAGAAGTCAAGACCATACGCATGACTAGGTGGAGAATGACCACGTGCTAACACGTCATTTATCTATTATTCCATCGAAACAAGTGACGTACTTCATAAGGATGTGCGGTGACGATTTATGTGTTTACCCGAAAATAATCGTATGATCAAATATGGTTAAAACTGAGTTTCTGGTTACAACGTGATAAATTTTTATTGACGCTCAATATCAATACAATACAAGATTTTTGGGATGGATTACAACAGGAAAATTTGTATTGACGCTCAATATCAATACAATACAAGATTTCGGTGGATGATCAAGTATAACAATATAAATTACCAGTTAAAAAATCTTGATTGTAAATTTTTGGAGTATTTAGAAAATAAGTTTTTATTAATTATTTAAGTTTGATTCATATGTAATTGTAATAGAGTAAATACATCTATATTTGGTGTTAATTTTCCGTGAAAATTTGTATGATATACATTGTTAGTTTTGTGTTATTCATCTATGACTATTCTTGTATTAATGTCGACACATCAAACTTTCAACTTCATGGATTTAAATCTCCAGTACTTTAAAATGAGTAATTAAAAATTGATAGACGCCCGAAGGCAACAAAAGTACAACGCTCAACGGCAACAAAAATCCTACACCCCACGGGCAAACACTTGCACACCCCGAGGGGCAACTTAGCTACATGATTTAGAAACGGCCGAAGGCAATTGGCATACTGCCGCAGAAAAACCACGAACGAAATCAGCTCGGCGGAGCATCCGATGTCCCCTCACTAGGGTTAATTGGCACAGGTTGTTCAACCCCGGGAATCTCAACGCCAACCTGATTCCCCGCACCATCGTCCTCCTCAACCGCCTCGCCATCGACTTCGCCATCCCTGCTTTCCTCTAGATTCAACATCCCGAGTAGCTCATCCAGGTCATACAGATTGGCACTGAGCGGGAGGAAACCAAAATCAACCCCAAAGGCGGCAAGATCCTTGATCGGGAGATCTTCCTTCTCACGAACGGGATTATTGCGCATATAGGCAGTCAACCCTTCTTTCACCGCCGCTTGAGCCCCAGCGAGGTCGCTCGCCCGTTGAACCTCCCGAACAACATTGGCGTACAAGTAGATACAAGCAATGTTCGAGGCATGGTTCCGCTCCAGCTTAATGTTGACAGGGACTTGCTCAGCGTCAGCTTCCAGGCACCAAACTCGGTCCTCCAACTCAGAAATCCTAGCCAGGCCAGCCTTCTCCTTCTGACCTTGGAGGTCAAGGTCTTTCTTCATCATCTGGATCTTCTTCCCCATGTCATCCCGCTCTCGGGTCACCTCTTTTAGCCTCTCTTCGGCGGCGACATTGGCATTGATAGCAGAATCCCGATCTTTCGCATGCATTTCCAAATCCTTCCGCATTAACACGCAGGCCGCCTCAGCTTGATGCGCCTGTTGCTTCGCCCTGTCATATTGCTCCTAACCTTTCTCAAAAAAGGCCAGGGAGTGGCACAAGTGGGCGATCCCCGAGGTCATGTTCTCGGAGAAAGGCTGGGTTTGGGCCTCCTCGTGGAGGGTCAGGGCCCAGGACTTCGCGGTGTCATTGGCAATGCGCCGAAGATGGAGGGGTTGAGCATCATTTCCGACAAGGTTCCACGACCATAGAAAATTACGAGTGGCCTCACCCCGGAAAACCCCGTCGTCCAACTTATACCTGCGAAGTAATAGTTTTGTGCAAGATAAATATCAGCATGAAATGCGAGATAAACAAAGTCGGACCTCAAAGGTTACCTCTTGCGGTACTCAGGGTTCCAACCTAAGAAAGAATCATCCCCCGCCTCGCGATCTCTGCGGTTAGTTAGCTCGAAGACCGTATCGGGATTTCCCCCGAACCCAAATACCACAACCTTGCCGCTCGCGGAGTCCTGGAGAGCATCCATATCAACTGGTGGACGGGGTTGCTTGGGCGAGCTCCCCTCCGGCGCCCGACTATCAGCGGTCGTGCGCTTCTAACCTCGCGACGGGGTGAATGTCTTAGTTTTCAGCTTCGGGGTCCCAGCGACCTCATCTTTCTCGCCTTTATCATATTTTTGGGCCTGGGCCTTTTTCTTTTTCTCGTTCCTCTGCCTCGAGAGATCCAAGGCTAGGGTAACCTTCTCGTGGAGCTCTTCAGCATTCAGTTGGTCCATGGTTTCGATGGCTTTGGCAGAAGTTAACCTAATAGGCTCGATGAAAGTTACTGAAAAGCAAGAAAGACATCAGAAAAGAATCACGAACAAGAACTGTTGGAGAAAAGTCATCAGATCAAAATCTATTTCATTTACCAGGGATATCCGCGAGCAGGGAGGAACGAGGCAGCACAGTCAGTCATGCGAGTTCCCAACACTTCAATCGCTGCAGCATTGAAAGAGATCGCTCGTCGGGATCAATGAGGCAGACCCGTATCAGCCGAACCAAGAAAGGATGTGAGATTTCGGACAGTTTGGTGGACTTCAGGGCTGCAAGAAAAAGGAAATGTTAAATCAGTACTATGAGAAGAGTGAAATGAAAAAGGGCCTTACGTTTGAAAGTGGCATAATTGTGGGGAATCTCGAGATAACCAAGACTCCCCAAGGCGAACACGGGGCTCTGCCAAGCTCCCCCGATGATCCACCATTTCTCTTTCCAATCTTGGACCTTGTTCGGCAGGTCTTCAATCACCTTCATATGTGGACGGGCTTTCACATAGTAATATCCTGGATCTTTCCCCCATTTCACGAGCGAGATCAATGAGTTGATCTCTTTAACCGAAGGGAAAGCCCGGGGCTGAATCCGGTCAAACAACGACATAATTCCAATGATCGTACTCCACCCATTCAGAGTAATTTATGTCGGGGCCAGACCCCAGAATTGCAACAACTGCGAGATCATAGGGTGGAGCGGGAAGCGAAGCCCGGCCTTCATAGTATCATAGTTCATGGCTACACACCCATTCGGGACTTGGTCGGCGTAGTCGATTTCATGGTCAGGGACCCAAAAGCAGACGTCGCCTGGAACTTGAAATGTTTCCCTCCACGAGAAGAGATCAGCCTCGGTCACCCAGTTGTCCACATCTTTCGCGGCGAAGTGACTTTCTTTCCGTACTATGGTCGGCCTCGGAGCCACATCCCGAGGTACGCGAGCCGCAAACTCTTACATCCTCAACCTCCGATCAACTTCGTCCACCTCATCGTCCAAACTGGGCACCTCGCGGACGACCTTGTCCGACAAAAAATCAAATTCGGCCGAATCGATGGACCCGGTCAAAGGAGCACCCGCACCATCCCCCGAGAACTCCTCATTTTGAATTTTTGGTTCAGCGAGACTTGATGCGCACGGGCGATTTGCTCGCCCTTTTTCGGAGACGACGCCTCTTGGACGTAACTTCTCCCCGAATCTCCGCTGGAATTTCACTCACCGTCTCGGAGGAAACATCTATCAAAGATGGCTCCTCACCCCGGTGACCCCGCTACCGGCGAACTGCAACGTCCAGAGCAGAGCTCCCAGCCACACTCCTCGAAGAAACCCGATCCCCAGAATCCATGTGAGATGGAGGTGAAGTAGGAAGAGAAAGAAGAAAAACTGGAATTTACCTTGAGCGGAACGGTGCCAGAGTCACGATTGAAGGAATAGTCGGGGCAACACTGTAAATTTCGGAGATTTGAAGAGCGAAAAATGAAGTGAGAAAAGGGGAAGGCGTATTTATAGGGAAGAATTAGGGCGCGTGGGCAGGCACACGATCTTTCGTATCCCGCTCATAGGGCCCACGCACCATCATCACCTAGTCTCCCTAGGCACGACAGTCGAGGCGAGCTGCCGTCATCGCACCAATTTTCGAGACAATAATCACGCGTACTCCAGAAGCTTGGGGACCTCGCGCATCACGATCGAGGCGACATTTGAGAAATAGCTCACCCCCCTTCGCGAGCACAGGTAAACGAGCTAGGGGCTATTGTTGTGTGCGTATCGCGCGCGGTTGAACGCAACGAGGGAAGGGCCTCGAAAAAATAAGATCAAATTTTCCACAAGTATAACACCTCGCAGGATGTAACAAGATGAAAGGCAGATCAAACATGGAACACGCGACCTGAGAAGACCCCACTCACCTCGGACTGAAACAGTTGCAGAGCATTAACTACAACTTGACCAATGTCAGACAGGCGGCGCCGAGGAACTTACCTAAAGAAAGCCCTGATCAGAGATAAGTCAGTAAAGGACGGTTTTGATTGACAGCTGGGGGTACTAAAACGGCTAAATCCCTACAAATCTGGATTTATCTTGGGCGACGTCCCAGCGAGGTGCCCAAGGTCACGACGCCTCGAGCGACCTCCCAGCGACCACCGACCTGAGTCACATCAATCTTGTAGCATTTAATGTATTGCAGAGCTACTTTCGGCTCCCTGTACTTGTAACCCGGAAGAGTGAGCTCCACTCTCCCAAACCCTATAAATATGGGTCATTTATGACCAAGAAGGAGGGAGAATTGGATACCCTACCAAAACCCTTGTCAATTTATTACTCAACACTTATTCTCTCAAACAATCAAACAACTTAAATGCAATTCACTTTCCACATTTATTGTTTGTGTCACTAAGATCATCAAGCCACATCATTAATCCTTAATCCATATATTTTAGTACACAACAGTTACGTCTATGATACTCAATCTAGCTTGAATGATCATATTAGAAAATTAAATAAACAAACTAATTTCAATTTTCACATCTCTTTACAAGTTCGAACTTTTTAGATCGGATGAAATTCTTTTATAGTATTAGCGCCTTTAGGCTCACGCGTACGTCCTGAGTTCGATTCCCGTTGAAAGCAACTTCACCCATATTAAATTGTTCACGGGTCTCCACCCAATGAAGGAGGCTGAGTATTTAGCCAACGAGTGAGTGGGAGTATTAAAGAAATTAAATAAATGAATTAATTTCACACCTTTTGGGATGAATTTTTTTTATCATATTACTAATGCATTGAGAACTTATATCTCCTTAACTAATCTCAAATTTGTATAAATACGTAGCCCATGATGATCATAGTGACAATTACATTTCTAGATATTGGGTTGCAAAGAATGCAATTTAACTCTTAACATAAAAATGTGTCCAATGTGTTGCATAGAAACAAATAAAGCTAGCTAGCAATAATATTATTATGAATATTAATAATATTATGGATCGGTTGCTTTTCTTAAAGAAAGAGAAATAATGTTTTAATTCCTTTTAGATACGGAAAAGAAAGACGCTTATTGGAAAAATATTAAGTTGGAAAACAAATTGGAGTAGTTGCATGCATAACTAACTACCTGCGAAATTAACTACCAATTTACCAATTCCATATTTAGCGGTGTGGCGGCGATTGGCGGCGCCGCTGTATACCACCACCTCACTTTTGATGCAATATTCAGCAATTAAAGTGATACATATTCACGTTATTTGTCCCATGCATGTCTTGCAAGAGATTCGTTTCAATGCCAAATGTTCTCATCTTCCAAAGTTTGTTGAAACTTGAATTCTTCGTTTTCAAGGAATTGCTTTTATGATTGAGAAACACGCTTTTAGGCTTAACATATTGTTTTGGATTTTCCAGTTTCTACTTAAATATTCTACATCCATAACTTATTTTTTTCTCCTATGTTAAGAAAGATATATGTGCTGAATTTTATCTGAAAACTAATTCGTCCAGTCAACAACTCGAGTGGCATGTACCGACATTCACTTTAACTCTCACATCTATACTATATTAATAACATTAAGGTGCGTGTGATGTAATTTTCCCGCCCAGTTTCTACAGGCTGGAGTGTATAATTGTAGTTGAACAAGTGTTGTGGGTCCCAGTGTTTGAGCAATAAAATATTTAATACTCCTATTTACTGAATTAATTTGACCGAATTATGGTATATAGATTAGTATGTACGTGGCATAGTATTATAATGACACACACATAGTGATACTTGATACATAGACATTTGTTTTGAAAAAAATGGACAAGTGTCGGTTAGAGAGATAACCAAAGATGATTGCGTAGTGATATATATACATATTACCAACATACATTGCACCATAAAGTTCTTTTTATTTTGTTGGAAGAAAAAAGAGGTTTCAGCAATAGAAGTGGGTTTACTAATTTCAAAGTCTGGGCTACAATTTCTACATTATTTACAAAAATTCGAGATGTCCCTCAAAAATATTTTGGGCCTTCAAAGGTCGATATATTAGAGTACTGTATTTTCTTATATATTGATTCTTTAATATATATATCTTAGCGCATTCAAAATTTCGAATTGTTCTTCATTGTTTCTTGAACGTATCCTGGAAAAATATATGAAAATGTAATTTAGAGTCTTAACAAATGGGAATATCAACTACAATAATCTATGAAAATAATAAAAGTTTATACACATGTTTTTAAAGATTAAGAATTCAGAATTGCGAAGGTAGAAAATATAGAATATGAAACTTATAATTTAAGAAGTGAATTGATAATGAATTGTAACATAGCAAATAAATTTAGATAAAGTATATGGTGAATAAGTTTCACGGTGAAACTGGTAAAGGAGTGTGATCTATATTGTTAAGAGTGTGACTTTTTATTATAAAACGTGTTACTTTTTATTATAAAGAGTATTACTCATAAAAGTGAAAGATGTGACTTATATTATAGCAGAGATTTTCGTAGTGATAACTGAAGGGTGTAACTTATATTACTTATTAAGGCGTGATTTATATTACTAAAGAGTATGTGACCATAAAAAAAAATCAATTTCACGGTGAACAAGTTTCACAACATACCAACTCAACCATTTAAATTAAAATAGATATCTACCGAATAAATTACCTAAAATATAAGAGATTTAAAGGAATAATGAGTTGAAGATGCTCTAGAAAATAAATACTATGAAAAATTATTAGAGTCTAATTCATCCAAATATAACATCATTCAATAATCACATTAAACATTAAAATATTATATAGAGGAGAAGGTCTTGTGTGAAATATTGCACACTAGTGTTATGTGCAATACAACATAAATAAGATAAAAATGGTCAAAATTCGCGGGTCAACAGTATGGTTAAGATTGGTATTTGGCGGGTAAAATACATGGCATTAGGCTTCAGGTTGGCGAGATCGAATATGTATTTATAAAAGGATATCTTTATCAAATATGTGTTGTAGTTTAGTGGTTCAGGTTCATTGTTAATGAATTTGGTTGCGGGTGCGATTCCTATTGAATACATAATTTATTTATTTTTGGTCAAATTTTTGTGTGTTACTACATCTATGTATAAGTGTTACTACATTGTTATATTGAAAAAATTTCATATCTCGCGATTCCTATTGAACTAATAAATTTTTTTTTGGTCAATTTTTTGTGTGTTACTACATCTATGTATAAGTGTTACTACATTGTTATATTGAAAAAACTTCATATCTTATGTAACACGTAATAAAGCATATCATAACACATAAATATTCTTAAGGTAACATGGGTCACACTGTAACACATTATTGTTCATATGGTAACACATGAGTATTCACATAGTATTACGACGATTTATGAACAGTTTTACATATTACTAAAAAAACATGTGTTACTACATGAACAAAAATTGTTACCTTATGAAGAAAAACGTGTTACCACATGAACAAAACTAGTACAAGCGCGAAAAGAAATCCTCAGTCCAAAATTACAGATTTAAAGAACAACTTAATGTGTTACTACATAAACAAAATGAGTGTTACCATATGAGCAAAAGAGTGTTACCACATGAACAAAACAAGTACAAGCGCGAAAAGAAATCTCAGTCCAAAATTACAAATTTAAAGAACAACTTGATGTGTTACTACATTAACAAAAGGAGTGTTACCATATGAGCAAAAGAGTGTTACTACATGAACAAAAATTAGTAAAAACGCGAAAAAATCATCAGTCTAAAATTACAGATTTACAGAACAACGTGAAAATAGTGCAGAAGGATCTGAATTTCAGCACACACTTTGTGTTGAGGGGTAATTCAAACACCACACACATATTCTCCTTTCTTCTCGCAGAATCCACATCTAAAACTAAATTGAACAACATGATTTTATTCAGTGATCGGAGCGAATTGAAGAAAATTAAATTGGATAAAAAATTAGGGCACGAACGAAGAAGAAGATATCGTGAGATCCGCCAACAATCTGAAGAGAAGAAGAAGAAGAAGAAGAAGAAGAAGAAGAAGAAGAAGAAGAAGAAGAAGAAGAAGAAGAAGAAGAAGAATAACAGCGTCTGTGCTGCGCGACGCGAAGAAAATGAAGAAAGCCCATTAGCCCACCAACAATCTGCTCTAACCCGTTCTCTTGACCCGCGAAAAAAAATAAAAAAAATGTTCAATTACACATATTACTTGTATGCAATATTGCATACAAGTTTTTGTCTATATAGAGTCGGCATTCAATAAATATCACACTAAACTTTAAAAAATATACAGAGTCGCATGTCTCACAAGAATAAACAAATAATTTGTGTGATTACTTTCTCCTCTGTGCAAGTTTGATTTCTTTTAATCATTTTATCTAGAGATAAGTAGCTTCAAAAAAATTATGAGAGAGAAAGAGTAGGGGCGAGTAGTAAAACACAGTCACACAGATTCATGATTATATTTTGAACTAAGTGTAAAAACCACAAACTATTAGTTCAAAGTTCAAACTTAACATGTTTGTATTTTGAAATAAGTGTATGAACCACAAACTATTTGTTCAAACTTAACATATATAATCTAATCTATTTTTTGAGTAACTTAATTAGCAATTTGTTCGAAGATCTTTACGATATTATCTTGACGGCGAAAATGATGAATCTTTGTTAAATAGGTGTTTCTGTAAAAGGAGAGCATAGGGTTGTATAGATAAAACGATTTAGAGTGTTTTAATAAAATTTTATTAGGAAAAATGGTTTAGAAATTTTATAATGATCAATTGAGTCTGTGAGCAGGGGTGGTTAAGTCTAGGTGGGGTGTGGGTTTGGGGAGTCCAGATTCTGGATGGGGTAGTAAACCAAAAGGTTGGCGGGGTGAGGTACTGAAAGCCATTGGGAAAGGGCAGGGAAGATGATTCTTTTCGTGTCTAGAGAAAGCGGTGGGTGAGACAACATTGCAGTCTAGGTTTCCTAGGTTGTATAATTTGAGTAATATAACAAGCCTGTAAGTGTAAGTGATATGGGATAATAGAAAAAGGGAAATTAAGGATGAGTTTGGAGTTGGAGGAGAGTGCTTTTTGAGTTATTTCTGTGATTGATAGGTTCCTACCGAGACGTGGAGTGGAGGATACTTCGAGATGGAGACCGGAGGCTGACGGAATTTACAAAACAAAAGGTGCATACAAATTACTTTTACTTTGAAAAGGAGGGAACCAAGGGGTCGATGAAGAAAAATATAATTGATATTGATAAGGAGGTACAAGTGCATGCATGGAGGTGTCATTTGGGAGAGAACTCCAACGACAACGGAACTACAGAATCGAACAAGTCTTCCTGCAAATGCAAATCTAAATTGCACATTTTATAACAAAATACAGGAAATAGTAAGACACGTCTTCTTGAATGCAATTTCTCTTATCATCTATAGATGAAATGTGCTAGATGGCTTGGCGTGGAAATGACTTTATCGTCCAATCCCCTGGTGAACCTACTGCATTTTAGCATAATTCTTAGAGGGAAAAAGGGGATTAAGTACATGACATGCATTTGGGAAGGAATCATCTGAATGTTGGGCAAAATGAGGAATGCAATCATATTTCGAAACGAAAGAGCAATTCTCAATTAAGTAAATTTGGAACTAATTAAAAGCCCGAATTTGAAGCTGGGTCTCAACAGTGGAAATGAGATGCAGTGTTTTTTCTCCTATAATGATTGGTTGAAGTCTCCTAGATACGTACTTGGTTGTTAATTTTATTCATTTGTGTTCAAAATCTGATTAGAAATGTCTTGGTGTACTCAAATTGCTTTATTGTTGTACTATTTGGGTACTTCTCATACCCAGGGTTGAATTTTTATTGAAAAACATTTGATCGATCAAAAAATATATAAATAAAGCACAGAAAATATGATGTGCATAAACTTATCATTATACATAATAGATAAATTGCTTAATCTCATACTTCCTCCGTTCCATAAATAAAGACTTCATTTTTTTTTCGGTTGTCTCACAAAGATGAGTCAATTACTATGTTTAATATAACATTAATACTCAATTTTCACCTTTTTGCTCCTGTTTAATTTTTTTTTCAATAAATATATAGATAATACAATAAGGGTAAAATGGGAAAACATAATAAAATTTTAATGTTATAATAACTTTCAGTTCTTACTCTATATGAATACAACTTAAATTCTATCTTTGTAGCACGGGGAGAGTATAATTTTTTGTCATAATCTAATTTGTTCATTTCCATATATTCATATTCTTAAAACAGGAGTTTAAAAATATGATTTCAAATTTTATAAAAATAAATAATTGACTTTAAATAATATATAACCGTGCATAGCACATGTGCTAAACTAGTTGTTATGAAAACAATAAAATTAAACTATATATTGAAAATATTTTTTTTGAAAAGATATATAATGAAAATATTGCTTACATGTGCAAAACCTTATCAAACGAGACACATCGTGAGCAGTGCCGATCCTAGGAATTATTACACCTGAGTCGAGTTTATAATTTGGGCCCCCTATAATCAATATAAAAATTTTAATGATATGATATTAAATAATTACAATACAAAAGAAAAACTACACTTTCATGTTCAAATTATTATGCCGAACATTTCAAAACAATTAATTAAACACAACTCGTCTTATAGTTTTGGCAGCAAAAGTATTAATTACATCTGTATAATCAATTTGTTCACTCAGGTCTTTCTCAATCGATAACATGGCTAATCCATTCAATCTATCTTGAGACATTGTTGATCGAAGAAAAGTCTTGATCAACTTCAACTTTGAGAAACTTCTTTCTGCACTTGCTACTGTAATTGGTATTGTCAACAATATCTTATAAACAATATAAGCATTGGGAAAACAACCATCCATTTCCTTCATATAATTCATCACTTCAATTGATGATTTTGCTTTTGTTGGTAGAACATACTTCAAGATATTCAACTCAGAAAACAAATCAACTCCATTAATATCGGAACAACCATTATGCGTAAAAGAAATCTGAAGATTCTTGCAAGACCTCAACAAGCTTTCATCATCAATATCTTGTAAAATCTTCAGATTGAGCAAAAACCCAAAAGTCTTTTCATACTTCTTGAATTGTGAAAAGCAGGTTTCTACAGAAGAATGAGCTTGATCAACTATAAATAAAAAATAACTAACTCTAAAAGATTCTTCAGCTGACTGTCTTACTTCTTCACTTCCACTTTCATCAAATTACTTTTTCCTCCGAATGATTCATTTTTCTCGAAATGTAGCTTCAATGCCCATCTTACTCGCCATTTCTTTAGCTTCACTAATGGCTTTATCAAAACCATGTTCCCTATAATCTTCAAGAAATAAAATAATTCCTTGCAAAAGATTGATAGCAACATCAATATCCATATTTATTATTTTCAGATTGAAGAAACTTACTCACAGCGTTGATGGCATGTAACAACTTGTACCAAATTACCACACCAAGTAAGAATTCAAAATTCTCAAATTCATATAATACCAAGGATTCAGCCTCACTCTTTGTCTTTGGATCTTTAGCATCCTCTGTCAAGTCAAGTAAAGCATCTTTGATTTCCACAATTTGCTCCTTGATAGCTTTTACACTTTCAACATGACTCTCCCAACGTGTCTACAATGGCTTAACTGTTAAACCCTTGACATGATCTTTAAATATCTTCCATCTTTTTGTTGAAGAAGAGAATAACGTATAAACATGTTGAATCACTCCAAAAAATGACATAGCTTTAGGGCAAGAATTCGCCATATCACACAAAGCTAAATTAAGACTGTGACAGCCACAAGGAGTATAAAAAGCTCTGGGATTTACTTCAAGCAGCCTTCTTTGTACACCTTTATGTCTTCCTTTCATATTAGATCCATTGCCATACCCTCGACCTCTTATATCATCAATATCAAGTCCAAGATCGATCAAAGTATTTTTAAGGTGTGTAAAAAGCCCCAACCCTGAAGTGTTGTCTACTTCTAAAAAATGCACCCAATATTCTTCTATTCTTGTAGAGCTTTGTGAATCATCCAAACAACGTACAATAAGAGACATTTGTTCTTTATGACTAACATCCGGAGTACAATCTAAGATGACATAAAAATACTTTGCACACTTCACTTTTGCAATTATCTTTTTTCTCACTTCATCTGCCAACATCTGTATCAATTCATTTTGAAATCTACTTCCGAGACAAGTGACATAAGTCTCATGATCTTGAATACGTCGAATATGCTCCTTCATTATTGGATCAAACTCACCAATCATCTCAATCATTTGTAAGAAAATACCATTACTTTCTACATAAAGCTTTTCAAAACTCCCTCGGAATGCTAAGTTGTTTTTTGCCAATCTCTGCACAATAGCAATTATTCTTTGCAACACTTGTCTCCAATGCTCTTTTTCTTTGTTGATTTGAACTTGTATGCTTGCATCAATTGTTTTCTTGTTTGTTAACCTTCTTTCCAACTCAAGCCAATCAGTCATATATTCCATGTGTTCCTTACTAGATTCATGATTCTTCAAACATCAACTTAAATTATGCCAATCATTGAAGCCTTCAGTAGCTAACAAACTGATTCCGACCTTGTTTTTCTCTTGAACAACTTACAACAAAAACAGAAAATCTTATCCAAAGAAGTTGAGTATAATAGCCATCTTCTATCTATTTCCTGACCATTTGTCAAAGTCCGTTTATAATGTGATTCATCGAAATGTCTTTTGACATTATCTTTACGAAATAAGCTACAAGAATCTCTACTGGGGCCTCTTTCCACTAGAAAATCTCTAACTTTGTGATCAGTATTGTTCCACTTTCCCGGATCATCAAAGTTCTCTTGATTTACACCCTCATGTTCAACAAAGTCATCAACTTTCTCGCGTTCAATCACTTCTTCATTATTATTTGATGCATGTGTATCACAAGTTTCTGTCACTTCTTCAAAACCAAGTTCATTACCCCCTTCCAATTTCTCACCTTCTTCTTCGTCCAACAATTTTGTAGCTTCGTTATTTCTCTCTATGTTTACTCTTTTATTAGAACTAAATTATTTATTGATATCACCAGCTTGACTTTAAGTTAAATCTTCAATCCTTGCCTTTTTTTTTCCTCTTTTGATATCCAGAGGAGGCATGATACTGAAATGATAATTTAAAATTATATACTAAACAAACTAATCATAAATTACTATTGATCAACAAAAAAACAAAAAATTCACATATAAAAATAATTATATCAAATTGAAATTACAATTCTAAATTATGATGAAATTTCATAGTACTTTACTCATACGTGTAAAAAAGTAGGAAAAAGTTCATAGATAATTAAATTACCTGTTTGTTGTTGCTTGGGTAAGTAGGTAATTTGATGATTTTTCTCTCCCGAATCAATGTTGTTACAAGCGAGAAAAGAAAGAAAATAATTGTATTTGTCTAATTGCCTTCTTTGGTCAGTGCGGTCGGCTAGGTTATTATTAGGGATTGAAAATAAAAATAAAAATAGACACTTACGGCAAAAGTGCTTAGGGCCCTAATCTAATGACTAAAAAAGTTAACAAAAATATACTAATGACTGCAGCCAATGAGGTTGGAGACTTACACCTCTGGAAATAAGAGGAGGACCTCCATCCATTCAGCCAAACCTGATTTTATGTTTAAGTTTGTTAAATTATTTATATATATAATATATATACATACACATATAAATATGGGCCCCCAAAAATTCACGAAATTTTCGGGCCTGAGTCGACCGACTCGCTTGACTAAAGGTAGGCGCGGCTCTGATCGTGAGACAGTCTCACGGTGAGACAAAACATAATCTGGACATTGACACTTTAACATTCTAGAAAGGGTGAATGTTGATTTATACTAGATTTTATACATCGTTTCATGCATGAGACCGTCTCGTATATTTTGTCATTTAAAATTCGCGCCATGTACTTCCAAATTCTATGGGTCATTGGTTAACCACAGCTTATAACTCAATTTAAACTGGACGTTCATGTAGCTAGGTTCAAACGCAATCAAAATTACATTCCATTTTCATATTCATTTCAATTTGTATATAGGATAACATATATATTTCAATATATATCAAGAGATTCAAGACAATTATCATTAATTTATTTTCCTTTGAAAAAATAAGTTATTACATACTCCATACACACGTATATATATATATATATATATATATTTAGTTGATTATTATATTATCTTCTAAGCTTCATATATAAATTTCTTTATTCAAATTTCAAATAAATTAACTTATTACACATGAAAATGAAAACCACTATTGAAAACGTCAAAAATAAATTAATTATTAACATTTTTAAAGTATAGTAAATAATAGTATACAGTTTTCTTAGACATTCTCAGAGTGCAAACAAATCTAACAAATACTTTGAATTGATTGCCACATAATTCATTTGAGGACCAGAGCTGTGGATCGAATTTAGAGATAATGACATATTTAATTGGGTAGCCTGAACAAATTAAAATAAACACTTCACGCATGAATACAATATTTTAATATATATATATATATATATATATATATATATAATATACATAAAAAAATTCTTGTATTTGATGTCTTGAAAGAAAAATATTAATACGCATGCAATAATCTTGTACACTAGTCATTCGCTGTGAGGCTGCCACGTACATTAAAATCCACGTATTTTCTGACCATGAAATACGTTATATATTTAGAATGAGAGGTGAATAACATAAAAGGTCGAAGATTCCAATTAAGGTAGTTTATTTGCCAAACCTTTCTCACTAAACAACATTGATCTTGCTATGCAGCTACGTACACCGACCTGTATAAATAACTTTTGCCCACACAATAATTGTCTTTATACGACGTCTATTTTTTTTTTTTTTTTTGCGCGTATGAAATAATCATACAAAAGGAATACACATATTTTTAAATCAATAAAAATCATTATAGACAAGCAATCGTACTCATGAGAGACACACTTGCGTGAAACGATCTTATCGAGATATGAAATATCATTTGGCCGCATATAACTCATGCTTTAGCACTTTGCAGGGATTTAATGTTAATCTGTGTTAATTTGTACCCCGTTTTATGAATAAGGCAGTCTCATACGATTTTTTGTTCAAACTTTAACATAAATCGAGGGGTGCCCAGTGAGGTGTCACACATCGAAGCGCACCCAATAATTTCGTGAGACTATCTCATATATACGAGTTTTGTTGAAACTTTTATATAGACCGAGGGATGCTCGGTGGGGTGTCACACATTGAAGCTCAAGGGGACTAGACGATAATTTCAATGTGGGACAACTCACATGTGAAATATATATCAATACATTCAACAAGCTCTCTTCACATGTGAGTCCTACATTAATTAATGAAGACATGATCGCTCATGCTCCTTCATTTTGACAGCCCATCCGGCTAGAGCATGGGCCCGCTCTGATACCATGTAGAAATTGTGGGTGCTCGGTTCTGTCTCATACATTAAAGCACACCTAAAAGTGAAAGGGACTAGACACGTCCTTAGTGATCAAGTTCCGCATCCTAAAAACAATTGGTGATAAAATGGATAGTCCACTAGATTTATAAGTTAGCCTTCATGTGTCAATATATTCGACAAATATTGAGGTAATATCTAAATTTTGGTTCTTAAAAAATGATATCCCACTGTCTTTGAAAACAAAATGCCTCACTTTAAATTTTTATTTTTAAAATATTTAAGAAAAATATAGTTAAAAATTGTATTAGGTGAAATTCTTTCAATAAGAGACATAAGTAAGAGAATTCAACGGACGGGTGAAAAAGAATATTAAAAAATAATATTAATTAATTAATTTCATATTTTTTTATAAATTTAAATTTTCCTTCATTAAAAGACATAATCCACTATCATCCCGAAGCGGACATAGCATAGTTGGTTTTGCAAGCTATTTTAATAGCTTAAAGCACTGTATATATTTTTCATGCAAAGTGATATTGTGTTACTTTTAAGTAATTAGTAAGAGACAGACTTAAATATGTTTTAGTTAAGGTCAAATAATCAAATTTAGCACATACTTTTGAGTATTCATCAATTTTAGCACATACTTTATTCTCTCTCCAAATTTAGTACATACTTTAACTTAATACTTAAAAATATCCCGGGTCACCATTTTCGACAAAGTTCGTCTGATGTGGTCGTCAGAAGTTAACTTATCATGCTTATGTGTGAATATTAAAATATAAAAAATAAAAATATTACCACTTAAAATTAGAAAATAGTGATCCGAGATGTTTTTATATCCCCACGTTTTTTAATCTTAGGTGGTGATATTTTTTTATTTTTTTAATTTTAATAGATACACGTCAACAAGATAGGTGGATTCCGACGATCATATCAGACGGACTTTGTCGAAAATGTTGAGTCGGAATGTTTTTAAATATTAAAAAAAAAAGTGCTACATTTAGAGAGAGAAAAAAAAATGTGCTAAAATTGATGAAAAACTAAAAGTATGAATTAGATTTAATTATTTGCCCTTTAGTTAAAGAAGTAATTATTTAGTGAATATATACTTTCAATTTTTTCATCATCACTATACGTTATCATTAAACACTCCCAACTTCTAATTATTTTCTCCACAAAAGTACAGCTTAAATCTTTTGTCCAAGTTATAATTACAAACCAAATTTGTTGAAAAACAAGATTGTAGCAAATATAGAAGGTTGCGCATACTATATATTGTTATTCTATCCATTAGCGGATAAATTTACTTTGACGGAAGAAAATATATATATACCATAAAACAGATATTTCAAGTATCATGTTAAGAATTAAGTAGAAAATCAATCTCTTAATTCTATCCGTGAAGAACAACCGCAACAA
Organism: Stenogyne calaminthoides; assembly: GCA_037126765.1. Lineage (NCBI taxonomy): Eukaryota > Viridiplantae > Streptophyta > Magnoliopsida > Lamiales > Lamiaceae > Stenogyne > Stenogyne calaminthoides. The sequence continues at coordinate 20,341,814 of JBBCBC010000029.1, read as the reverse complement.
CAAAAAATTGAAGAATGAAGCGACGAAACACAGAATTGAAAACGAGACGCGGGATTACGTGGTTCGATCAAACGATCTACGTCCACGGGGAATCAAAACACAAACTTCACTATACCAATTGATTACAAGATACAATCAATCTACTTCTTCTCTCTGCGAATTTCTCCATATTTTTCCTCTGTAAGGTATAAACCCTAAACTCTAGAATTGAATGATGAAATCTCTCAATTGGGTGGAATAACTGTCTAACAAACTCTCGCAATGTTACGCCCTTTGAAGCCCAGATGAAACAGACCTATTTAAACCACTTTGCGCGCGCCAATGTCTATTAATTCTCCAAGTCATGCGCCAAAGGTATTAGTTCTCATTCTGAAAAGTATTACCCAGCTGTGACTGCATTTATAGGATTAGTAGCATGCTTATGATGGTATAGTAACTACTTTCAATTCTGATTTGTTGCTTGTTCCGCACACAATTGCATTCACTTTCACAATTCTCCACCTGAATGCAACCTGTGTTCATCATCTTCACATATGCACATTTGTGTTAGTGCACAACCCACTGCTCAAGCTTCACAAGCTTAGAGCAGTAATTGAACTTAGAGTTGGGCAGAGACTTGGTTAACATGTCTGCTGCATTATCCTCAGTACCAATCTTCAACACTGAGATAACCCCCCTTTCCACAATGTCTCTTACAAAATGCAGTTTAACACTGATATGCTTGCACCTTTCATGGAAAAACTGATGTTTAACCAAATAAATGGTACTTTGGTTATCACAGTAAATGTTAACAGTCTTCTATTTTACCCCAAAATCTCTAGTAATTCCCTTCAGCCACACAACCTCCTTTGTTGCCTCTGTAACAACAATGTATTCTGCCTCTGTAGTTGAAAGAGCAACTACAGATTGCAATGTAGATTTCCAACTAATAGTTGTACCATTTAGAGTGAAAATGTAACCAGTTAGGGATTTTCTGGTATCCACACTACCAGCAAAATCAGCATCCACATAACCCTTTAATTGCTCAGTTTTGTCTTCTGTCCTTTCAAACAGAAGTCCTAAGCTGGAGGCTCCATTCAAGTATCTTAGTATCCATTTTAGTCCATCCCAATGAAACCTTCCAGGATCTCCCATAAATCGACTCACCATACTTACTGCATAGGCCAGGTCTGGCCTTGAACAAACCATGAAGTACATCAAGCTGCCCACCCCACTTGCATATGGAACACCTAGCATTTCCCTTCTTTCAGCTATGGTTTTAGGGCAGTGTTGAACAGACAACTTGAACTGTTGACCCAGAGGAGTATTTACTGGTTTACTCAAGTGCATCTGAAACCTCTCAAGTACTTTCCTCACATAATCCTTCTGTGTTAGAAACAGCTTCCCAGTTGCCTTGTCCCTGATGATATCCATGCCCAGGATTCTCTTAGCATCCCCAAGATCTTTCATCTCAAAAGTTGTATATAACTTTGTTTTGAGAGATTGAATCCTTGCTTTGCTCTTACTTGCAATAAGCATGTCATCCACATAAAGAAGTAAATAGGTCACCACATTGTTTCCATGCTTTTCTAAGTATACACAACTATCATACTTGCACTTAGAAAAACCCACAGAGGCCATAAAATTATCAAACTTCTTATACCATTGTCTAGGGCTCTGCTTAAGACCATACAAGGATTTCTTCAAAAGACATACCTTGTTTTCATTTCCTGGAGTAATAAAGCCTTCAGGTTGAGTCATGTAGATAGTTTCCACTAGATCTCCATGAAGAAAGGTTGTCTTCACATCTAGCTGCTGTAATTCTAGATCCTCTTGAGTTACTGTTGAAAGTAGGAGTCTTATAGAACAATGCTTCACAACAGGAGAAAAAACCTCATTATAGTCAACCCCTTCTCTCTATGTAAAACTCCGGCAACTAACCTTGCTTTGTATCTGATATGCTCAGTGGATCCCACTTCAATCTTCTTCTTGAAAATCTATTTACAGCTCACAACCTTCTGTTTGCTTGGTTTCTCCACCAGAATCCAAGTTTTGTTCTTTTCCAAAGAATGTAATTCCTCAGTCATTGCCATTATCCAACTTTCCTTTTCACTGCTGGTCACAGACTGATTGAAAGATTGAGGCTCACTGTATTCTAACCCTTCAGCTGTAGTTAATGCATAAGACACAAGATCAGCTTGAACAAACCTAGCTGGTGCTCTAAGTTGCCTTCTCTGTCTATCCCTGGTCAAAACATAATCACGGAGATCCTCTTCATGAGCTCCACCACCTTCCATGTCTGGTTGAGGTTCATCACCATTCTGATCTCCTTCTTCATCACTGTTTTCTTCTTGAGGTGGTTCATGTTCAGTGATAGTTGGCTCCACCTCAACAGGAGTGGTCTCATTAGAGATATCTCCATTCAAGTCTTGCAGATTTCCCCTATGTTGATAGCCCATTTCTCTTTCATTGAATGTCACATCTCTGCTCACCATACACTTTTGTTTTCCAAGCTCTATACACCACAGCTTATACCCTTTAACACCTTTAGGATACCCTATGAAAACACACTTAAGTGCCCTAGGGTCTAACTTGTCTTGTTTTATGTGTACATAAGTTGTACAATCAAAAACCTTGAGTTTGTTGTAGTCCATAAGTTTTCCATACCAGATTTCATCTGGTGTTTTCAAGTTGATGGATGTAGAGGGTGATTTGTTGATTAGATAACAAGTTGTACTCACAGCTTCTCCCCAGAAAGATTTTGGCATTTTTGCATCTGATAGCATGCATCTCACCCTCTCTAGTATAGTCATGTTCATCCTTCGGCCAATTCATTTTGTTGTTGATTTGCTGGAACTGTTCTGTGCCTGGTGATTCCTCTATCTGTGCAGAACTTCTGGAATTCTTCTGATAGATACTCAAGACCATTGTCTATCCTGAGATGTTTGAGCTTCTTTTGTCTCTTGGTTTCCTGCTCAGTTAACCATTATTTGAACTTGACAAATGCATCTGATTTCTGTTTCATGATGTATACCCACACCTTCCTTGAGTGATCATCAATGATGGTCATGAAGTATTTTCCTCCTCCATGAGACTCAACCCTTGCAGGTCCCCAAATATCAGAATGCACATAGTCAAGAGGCTCCTTAGTACAGTGAATTCCTTTAGGGAATGAGTGTCTCTTTGCTTTACCTAGGACACATTGTTCACAAAATTCCAATTTAGATACCATTTTCCTAGAAAAAACACCTTTCTCTGATAGTACCTTCAGCCCTTTCTCCCCAATGTGGCCCAGCCCTTTATGCCAACAAATTGCATCACTTGTACTCATTGTTGCTTCAGCTGATCCAACAATAGTCTTTCCCATCAAGATATACAATCCATTTACTTTTTTCCCCTTCATGATTGTTATGTCCCCCTTTGTCACAAGAGTGAGGCCCTTTTCTGTTTTAAACTCACAACCTAAAGTATTAAGAGATCCAAGAGAGATGAGATTTCTCTTGAGATCTGGAACAAACCTTACATTTGATAGGATTTTGTGTTTCCCATCAAACATCTGGATTTTTACAGACCTTACCCCCTTTACTTGACAGCTTTCATCATTTCCAAGCAATACCATTCCCCCTTCAGCCTTCTTCAAATCAATGAACCAACTCTCCACAGGACACATGTGGAAAGAACAGCCTGAGTCCAGTACCCACTCTTGATTAAGTTCGTCATCTGTTTGTGCTAGAGCCTCTGCACTTTCATAACCACTCTCAGCTACAACAGCTTCTGGTTGGTGTGGTGGTTCTTGAGGTTTCTTGCCTTTTTCAGGGCAAATCTTCTTCAAATGTCCAGTTTTATGGCATTTGAAACACTTTCTCTTTTCTTCAAAATCAACAGATTTCTCTTGTTGATTCTGTTTCCCACCTTTCTTTTTGTTGTGAGGCTTCTTGTTTTCTGCTTTGAACTTAACATTCAGCCCCTCTCCTTGACTCTGGTTCTTTTTCTCTCCAAAAGAGCTGTTCAAACTTTTGGTTTTAAGAGTAGTTTGTATTTGCTCAAAAGTCATAGGAGTTTGCCTTCCAAACAACAAGGTATCCTTGAAATTCTCCATGGATTTAGGTGGAGCATTGAGCAGCATAAGAGCCTTGTCTTCATCTTCCACTTTTACATCCAAATTTTCAAGATCGTCAATAGCTTGATTGAATTCATCAAGTTGATCACCCAATGATTTCTCCTCTGTCATCTTGTAAGACATGAGTTTCTGCTTCATGAATAGTCAGTTTGATACTGACTCAGTCAAATACAAGCTGTCCAGTTTCGCCCACACATCAGCAGCGGTTTTCTCCCTTGAAACCTCCCTGAGAACTTTATCTCCAAGGCACAAGATAATCGTGTTGTGTGCTTTCAAGAGTTGTTCCTGTTTCTTAGCCTTATCTGTTTCTGAGACCTCTCCTATCAATGGTTTCAGTGCATCGCCTAACCCATGGTGAATCAACAACTCTTGCATCTTGATTCTCCATAATGCGAAATCTGACTTACCATTAAACTTCTCCACATCAATCTTGAACGACGTCATAACTTCCTTCAATTCGCGTTTCCCACAGACGGCGCCACTTGTTAAGAATTAAGTAGAAAATCAATCTCTTAATTCTATCCGCGAAGAACAACCGCAACAATAGAAAATTGAAGAATGAAGCGACGAAACACAGAATTGAAAACGAGACGTGGGATTACGTGGTTCGATCAAACGATCTACGTCTACGGGGAATCAGAACACAAACTTCACTATACCAATTGATTACAAGATACAATCAATCTACTTCTTCTCTCTGCGAATTTCTCCAGATTTTTCCTCTGTAAGGTATAATAAACCCTAAACTCTAGAATTGAATGATGAAATCTCTCAATTGGGTGGAATAACTGTCTAACAAACTCTCGCAATGTTACGCCCTTTGAAGCCCAGATGAAACAGACCTATTTAAACCACTCTGCGAGGGCCAATGTCTATTAATTCTCCAAGGCATGCGCCAAAGGTATTAGTTCTTATTCTGAAAAGTATTACCCAGCTGTGGCTAGATTGATAGGATTAGTAGCATACTTAGGATGGTATAGTAACTGCTTTCAATTCTGATTTGTTGCTCGTTCCGCACACAATTGCATTCACTTTCACATATCACTATTACAAGAAAATGAAGATTTGCCAGCAAAAATTTTCCTATAAAAATAATTTGGTTCTTAAAAAGTAAGGATTGCTTATGATTTGTCTACTAATTTTTAGAATAATCTTTGAAAAATATATCTACAAAAATAATTTCCTAGGCAAATAAATTACATATGAGCAATCTACCTACACATTTATAATTTTCGTAGGCAAATTTACCTACGCAAATAATTTCCTAAACAATTTACATTTTCATAGGCAATTATATTTATAGTTTAAAAATAGTCTATATAATTAAAAAAAATTTAGGCAAATTGTAGGCAAGTCTTACTATTTAAGGACAAAATTATCTTCATTATGAAATTTCGACACATTGAAAAAATATTGAAATTTTTTTGTAGGCAATGCACTATTTTCTTGTACTGTATAATTAATGGGTATTAATCAAGGGTGCAGAAGTCAAAAATCGGTAGTCGGACGGATATGGACCGCCTAGCGCCTAGGTCGACTAGGCGGGGACTAGTCGGTTCGATTTTTTTTTCATCTAAATGAGTTTTGTTTACTACTTATCGATATATTTAACAAAAATACACTTCAAAATCAATTAAAAAATTCATTATACAACCGCTTAAATCTAGATAACAATTGAAACATCTTTTCTTATATCTATTATCCATTATAGAGTACAAGAAAATTAATTTAATATAAAAAACTAAATAAATTTGTGTTTTGGAATTTTAGTGTAGTGAAAATTATCAATCTTTGTCTTACCATCAATTTATTCTAAAAACAAAGTCTATCATTATCAAATAATACATTAGTGTTGGACATCTAGCTCCCGACTCGGTCGTCTAGGTGGCGATTAGCAAAATCGGGTCGACCGACGACCGCCTAGCGCCTAAAAGCCGCCTAGAGGGGGACTAGTCGAGACTTTTACATCACTGGTATTAATATATATATATATATATATATATATATATATATATGACTCAAAAAAATTGTGGGGGCCATGGCCCATGCGTTAGTTAATTAAAGAAATACAAAATGAAATATTATGACAAATGTTAAGTCGTGTATGCGATGCAGATACACTGTGCACTCATAAATTTATAATATATTTTAAAAATATGCAACTTGTTATAATGAAATATTCAACTTATTTACAATAAATAGTATTGACTATTAAAATTCGTCCACTTCCAAATTCTATGGGTCATTGGTTAACAGCAGCTAACTTAATTTAAACTGGGCGTACAAATAGCTAGGTTCAATTCATGAGTCCTTCATTAATTAATTCTTTAATTGAGACATGATCGCTCATGCTCCTTCATTTTGACAGCCTTCCGCCTCAGACTTTTAGATTGTCCACCTCAGACTTTTAGATTGTCCACTAGATGGATCTCCTCTCCTCCAAATGAAAGAGTAAGAGTATTCATCTCACATATGAGGGGGAGCATTAAGAAAATTAAATAAACGAATTAATTTTCACACATCTCCATAAGTGAAGTTTGGATTTTTAGATGAGATGAAAATTTTCAAGATCATATTACTAATGCATTGAGAACTTATATCTGCTTAACTAATCTCAAATTTGTATAAATACGTCGCCCATGATGATCATAGGGCCAATTACATTTCTAGATGGGTTGCAAAGAATGCAATTAACTCTTAACATAAAGATATTTGACATGTCCAATGTTACATAGTGTTGACGGTCAAATAATTTACGAATTCTGATGTGGCTTGTTGAATTTGATCACCAAACAAATAAGAAATCGAACAAAAACACTGCGGGAAGAACCGTTGTTCTTTCCTGAAATGTGGGTGTAGGTATATAAGTGGAATGAGGGAAACATTCCAGAGTTTTTTTACAATGAAAGGTGAGGTCCTTTATATAAAGAGGACCAGCACGACAAATCATAAAGCATGACAAATCAATAAGCACGACAAATCACTAAGCACGACAAATCTTTAAGCACGACAAATCACGTGGTCTCGGTGGGACCTGCTGACGTGTGATAATTCATCCTGCTGGAGTGTGATAGCCGGATGAAGTGGGAATCGAAGACCCGCTTCCATTGTATCCAAATTCACAGCAACACAACCCTCGGGGAGGCTGATGCCTTTCGCTCATCGGGACGGTGCCCGAAAAATACATCTTTTCGGAGTTTCATAATTCTATACAATTGGCGAGCATATCTCATCAATCAATTACGCCGCATAATTTTGCTCATGGGATATTCATTCTCAACCACGGTCCTATGGGGTTGTTGGGCCAATCAAAATTATAACGAGCATTATACTCGCTATATGTTGGGCTATAAGGAAGACCAGCGGGGATGTCGAGCTCCGTGTTACGCTTCATAGTCGAATCCTCAATTCGACTCATCAATATTCTCGGCCATGAATTTCCTCCCTCACATTATCATCATCCCTATTTACATCAGAACTATTTACAATCCTAGACCTAATTTGGGGTTGGGGCAAAAAATCCTCACTCGAATCGTCCAAAATATCGGTGCGGGCTAAATCCCTATCTAATTCATTTAGGGCATCATCGGAATCCGATGAAAGAATGGCAAATGGCTGCCGAACTTGCCCTGAGACCTAGAACCCGAGGCATTCATCTCAAGCGCATTAAGCGTCGCCAAAATAATCTGAAAAGAGGGAGAGGAGGAGCTACGGTTGTTCGATTCTATTGAAGCAGAAGAACTAGAACGAGAAGCCATAATCGAAATTAAAGAGAGTATGCAATAGTTACCTGAATAAAATCCTTCATAGAAATAAAGAGTACCCCTTTGAAAGTTTCCGGGCGAGAAGGAGAATGAAGACAAAGAAAGAAGATGAAAAAAAAAAAGGAATTGAGGCGGCAAGATAAGGTATTTATAGATACCGGGTTTAAAAAATTTCAAAAAAATCCGCACGAAAGGCGAAAGCGACGAGGGCCCAATCAAATTATCAGCGATCGGGCCCCATGATGAATACAAAGCGGCCCGACTGGGGGGTATTGTTGTGTTTGATATAATTACTCAATTTAATCGAACACGACGGAGGGACACGTGTATTAATCAATTATATAGTACTCAAACAAGCATGAGCTGGTTAGGCAAGCATGAGCTGGAGTCTTTGAGTCTTGTAAGAACTCATGTGATGCTGCCACGTTTTCAACTTCGTCTTCCTGGTTGATCTTTGCACTTACTTGTTTATAAGGCACTCTTTTGATCGTCCAAATCAATCTTTTGCTCGACTGACTACTTTGTTCGCCCCTTTAACCATATCAATTTTATGCCGGAATACTATCCCCATCGAGCATATCTGGGCCTTAAGGTTTTCTGAGCCTTCAGGTTGTCTGAGCCCTCAGGTTATCTGAGCATCGAGCATATCTGAGCCTTCAGATCGAGTCTCGGCTTATCGAGCCTTGAGTTATCTGAGCAGACGGTTACTCGCGAAAGCGAAGTTCAAATTTTCCGATTCGGACATCGTTCACTTGACTCGATTTATCGATTTCTTCTTTTGATCGATCGACTTGGTGAGATCAACATCTCTTCAGGATCATCTCGAGATAGCATCAGGTCATTATGCGGTTGGTAAGGCTGCATGAAGCGTACTTGCTTGTTCGGCGTAGTAGTGAGTCGACGAGCAATGATGATTGTTCGGGCGAAAGCAAATGATGATGATTCAAGAACAAACCGAAGAACAAACTTGCTTAGTCGACGAGTGGCGAGCTGGTGAGCAAATATGTTTGGTCATCAAGCATCGAGCACACTTGTCCATCGAGCATGATTATTTTAATAATTGATTAATACACGTGTCCCTCCGTTGTGTTCGATTAAATTGAGTAATTATATCGAACACAACAATACCCCCCAGTCGGGCCGCTTTGTATTCATCATGGGGGCCCAGCTGTTGGATAATTTGATTGGGCCCTCAGTGTCATTTCGTCTTCTGTGCCAGATTTTTGAAATTTTTTTAAACCCGGTATCTATAAATACCTTATCTTGCCGCCTCAATTCCTTTTCTTTCTTTTCATCTTCTTCTCTTTGTCTTCATTCTCCTTCTCGTCTGAAACTTCCGGCAAGGGTACTCTTATTTCGGCGAAGGATTTTATTCAGGTAACTATTGCATACTCTCTTTAATTTCGATTATGGCTTCTCGTTCTAGTTCTTCTGCTTCAATAGAATCGAACCACCATAGCTCCTCCTCTCCCTCTTTCTGTACTATTTCTTTTGGCGACGCTAATGCGTCGGAGATGAATGCCTCGGGTTCTAGGTCTCGTAGGCAAGTTCGGCAGTCATTTGTCGTTCTTTCATCGGATTCCGATGATGCCCTAAATAAATTAGATAGGGATTTAGCCCGTACAGATTTTTTGGACTATTCGAGTGAGGATTTTTTGCCCCAACCCCAAATTAGGTCTAGGTTTGTAAATAGTTCTGATGTAAATAGGGATGATGATAATGTGAGGGAGGAAATCCTGATGGCTGAGAATATTGATGAGTCGAACAGAGGATTCGACGGCGAGCAGAACATGGAGCTCGACATCCCTGTTGGTCTTCCTTATAGCCCAACATATAGCGAGTATAATGCTCGTTATAATTCGGATTGGCCCGAACAACCCCATAGGACCAAGGTTGAGAATGAATATCCGGTGAGCAAAATTGCGAGCGTAATTGATGTAGATATGCTCGCCCAATTGTATAGGAATTATGAAACTCCGAAAGATGTATTTTTCTGGGCACCTGGTCCCGATGAGCGAGCAGACCAGCCTCCTGAGGGTTGTGTTGCTGTGAATTTGGACACAATGGAAGCGGGTCTTCGATTCCCACTTCATCCGGCTATCACTCGTTTGCTCGTAGAATGGGTGGCACATGGTTATGAGTTTCTTAACTCTGTTCGGCAAAACGAAGCCCGTATATTATCCAACAGCAGCAGAACTCTCACGATTGGTACATTTTACTCGACCCAAGGGCGAACATGGATGGTTGTTTATGAAAGCAAATGCCAAGTGTAAGGTCATTGAGGATGTGCCGAACAAGATTACTGATTGGAAGGAGAAATTCTGGTTCGTTGGGGGCGATTGGAAGAGCCCGACTTATGGATGTGAACCAGATGCTCGCTTAGATATCCCCACAGATTTTAGGATTTGCCGAAGTAAGCATTTTTGTATTTTTTGTTCTTCAGCTTGAACTGATTTTAACTTATTCTCAATTTCAGGAATTCCAGCTGCGACGGACAAAGAGACCAACGACGGCTACTTCAGCAGCATCTGGCAAATTGATCTCGAGCCTTACTCGGAGCGATCTGTGAAGACTCTGAATACTACCGATCAAAGGAAGAAAGGAGGCTTGTACATGCCCCCTCATCATTTAGTTGTTGTCAATCCGGCTGGTAAGGATTATTTTTTGTATTTGCAAGTGTGTTGTACCCTTTGTTCGCAGTTTCTCTTTCTTTTATAATGAATTGTTTGGTTTTCAGCTTTCCCTGCTGTCACTGTTGCTGTGAGTACCTCCGAGCATACTGAAATGGCTCAAACAAAAAGACCCCAAGAGCTTGCACGAATCCAAGCTGAGAGAGATGCCCAGAGAGCAAGTAGTGGGGAGGCGAGCAGAGTGAGAAAAGCGAGCCGACCAGTCGCACCTGAACCAGGAGAGTCGAGTCGGCCGAAGAGGACAACTCGTTCGGCCGAGCAAGGGGAGAGCGAACAAGCTCCGTCGCCAAAAAGATCAAGGAGGGCAGCTGACGAGCAAGATTCGATAGCTCAGACGAGCATCGATGCCATTGAGGAGACCCCCAATACTAAAACGATCAGAATGGCCGCTTCCGTGGTCGGTCCGATTGAGCAAATCGTCGAAATAGAGGTCGGTACATCTTCTCCACCTCCTGCAGGACCCCGAACTTGGACCCCTTTGAACCCTCAGCTCCGGTCCCCCGAGGATAAATCATTTTTAGGATGGGACCCTGCTCGGGCGAACAGGTACTTTTGCTCGCCTTATTGGAATATTTCTTTTTTCATCGATTTTGGTCGCTTTGTCATGTTTGTTTGCTCGGGTGTACATGCAGGTTGAGCAGATTGGCGCCTTTGATGCCAGAATTGAAAGATTACTACTACTCTCCAAGTGTTCGCAAAGTTCCTGGCATTCCCGAGCATGTTCAGAAGCCATGCGAGACTCCTATACGATCATGGACTACCGATCTTGAAGAGGCCACCAAGGGTCCAACACCTTTGAAAACCATGCGACTTGGCCTAGTACACCATGGCCAATATTTGGTTCTTCTTGAGAAAGCCTATGCTGAGTCCGCCAATCTTCATGCCAACTACTTGACTATTATCAGAAGTTTTGAAGAGAAGGTGAACGAGCTGAGCAAAACTCAGGATGAAGTAAAGTTGGCTCAGGGACAAGTGTCCTCGGCTCAAGCAGAGGCTCGCAAGGCTCAAGAGGATGCTCGGCAAGCTCGGGAAGATGCTCGCCAGGTGAGGGAGGAGCTAAGCCTTGCTCGGGAGATGGTGGTCGGCATTAGGAGAGTTCAAGATGAAATGAATGTTGAGCTTCGTAAACTCAGATCTGGCATCGAGGCCGTGGAAAGCAAGAAGAATTTGCTCGGCCAACAACTCCTTATTGCTGAAGAGACCAACACTCGTTTGGGTCTCGAAAATTCAAAAATGCACACTGAGGAGTACGTTGATTCCATGTCGAATTTCTCTTATGTATGTGCCTTTGCCGATGCCATCCGTTCTGCTAGACACACGCTCGCTGCCGACCAGATTGCCCCGCTCATAACCCATTTTCAGAAGTACCTGATCGACAACCCCCCGGATCGCAACCTTTCGATATCTGATTTGAGCGATCTGTGTGATTTCTCTAATCTTCCTGATGGGATCGAGATTGATGATCCTATTTTGGATGAGGAAGATGGTTCGGATGCGGACATTGTTGATACTGTCGACCAGACTCACCGAGCCGAGCACGGGTTCGATCAGGTGCAGAATGAACAAAGGGGGACTCCCGAAGTCGAGCAGAATGTGCTACCTGGCGAGCAGACTAGGCTCGACAATGCTGGAGGAGCTGTTCCTGAAGGGGCCGAGCAGATGGGGCAGGATTTGTTCGATACATCGCTTCCGCCCACCCCCAATAACGAATTTGTTCCTTAGTGTTATTTTTGCTTTGCTGAACAGTTTCTTCCGAACTCGTTGTGTAATTTTTTGTCTTCTTCTTTCTTGTTCGAACAATTTCGACGTTGAATGATTAAATTTGCTTATTGAACAATTTCCTCTAACCTGATCGGTCGAGGATGAATTTTGTTGCTGATGAATGGTTGATGTTTGTCTGGTTTCCTAGTTTTTGCCTCTTTTCTTCTGAATGAATTCGAACATGATCTTTGTCTATGCTCCACCCTGACTTCTTTGGTTTTTGATTATCTTATTGAGGTGCAATCAGGTTGATCGTCTTATTTAGTTGCGACCAAATGTGTTAACTTATATGCAACCCCCCCTTTCTTGGTTCGTGATCGTCTTATTTAGGTGCGATCACTTCGTACTCGGGTCGTCTTATTTAGGTGCGACCCCGTACTCATCACTCGCTTTTGCTGCGGGTATCTGTAAGTACGAGTCGTCTTTTGCGACTGCGTACCCATCACTCGCTTTTGCTGCGGGTATCTGAGTACGAACTGGTTCGTCAGGTGAACATAAACTTCAGCTCGTTCATCTTTGTTCGGGTCGTCGGGCTTAGGTTCGCCCTCTGATAGGCTTCAACTAGAAAAACTTAACAAACGAAAATGTTTTTGCAACATGTTGTATTCTATTACAACCTTTACATTTGAAGAAGACTGTCTATTACACATAGCTATAGACATCAGACTATGGTTTTGAATTTAAACCTTGTCTCGAAGTAGACATGAGTTGGCCTCATCTCGTCCGCGGAATTGATGTTGACAAGCATGAGGCGGATCAGCCTGTCTACTCCTCTTTAAGTAACATGCTCAAGCAGCAGCAGCATAAGCGTTTGTCCCTCCTGGACAGGTTGTGATTATGTGGGCTGCCACGGACATGAGCATGTGGCGAGCACGCCTGTTCGCCTATATCAGGCCCGAGCAAAAGCCTCTGCTCGCCCCTTTTTGTCCCCTTCTGTAGATTCCTGAGCATCAGCATCCGCGCGTCGTTTCGAGCGGATACCACGACATCCCTCCCCCTCGGAAGAGATTTTGGGGATGCGTAGGGGACTAGTGATTCACTACTGCATAAGCAGTGAGTAACGTTGAGTGGCAACCATGACTCTGTCGAGCATCTTGAGTCCGTAACGAGCACCAACCTTTGCTCAGAGTGTTAAAATCTTCGTCAGGAGGCATATCAAACCAACTTTCTCTTGATAACTGAATTTTCTTCTACTATACTTGCAGTATTTTTTCTTTTTTCTCTGTTTTTCTCCACTTTCTTCAGCAATCAATATGCCTATTTATAGTATTATCCCAAACAGGTGCTGGCATAGCTAGTTTGTGTTGGCCTTCTTACTTTAAATCCTCCTTTTGACATCTGTCCGCTTTGAATCCTCCTTTTGACATCTGTCCGATTTTTTACCAGTTCTTATTCAAGGATTGACACGTTCCTTTTGGTTGCCACCACTTCTCAACTTGTTTTGACACGTATCTTCTATCTTTCAATAGTGCTGGCCAGAATTTTTTCTAGAAGATTTGTGTCGAACACGGTGTGTTCTTCCTTCATGTTTGTCCTGCTCGTCTTAGGTGAATGGCTGATTATGCTCGGCCAGTTGTGCTCGTTGTTAATGATAATATTTTTTCAGATTTGACGCATTCCACGAGTAGGACAATGGGACTCCATTCAGGTCTTCCAAATCATATGTCCCATTTAACAAACGTTCTGTAACTCTGAATGGACCTTCCCATGCTCGGCCGAACACACCACTTGATACCATTGTTGCTCGTCTTAGAACCAGCTCGCCCACATTGAACATGCGTGTTCGAACTTTGGAGTTATAGAAATTTTCTGATCTTTTATTATACATGGCGTTCTTGAAATCAGCCTCCATCCTTCTTTCTTCTAACAGGTCTGCACTTAGGGCGAGCGCCTGGTCGTTGATGTGCTCTCCAAAAGTCATTGTCCGATGACTCGGAATCTTTATTTCTGTGGGTATAACAGCTTCCGCACCAAATTCCAGGGCAAAAGGGGTTTCCGCAGCTGATGTTCTGAAAGTAGTTCGATAGGCCCATAATATTTCGGGCAACTCTTCAGCCTATCCTCCCCCCTTGGAATTATCAAGTCTGGCCTTAAGAGTATGCTTGATAATTTTATTGACAGCTTCTACTTGTCTGTTTGACTAGGGGTAATACGGAGTAGAGTAATGTTTTTTTATGCCCCAGCGAGCACAATTTTGTCGGAATTCACTTCCATCGAACTGTTTGCCATTATCTGTTACCAATGATTGGGGAAGCCCAAAACGACAGATGATATTTTTCCAAACAAAGTTCCACATTCTTTGTTCAGTAGCTTTAACAATGGCCTCGGCTTCCGCCCATTTAGTGTAGTAATCAACGGCAACCACAACATATTTTACTCCCGATGTGCCAGTGGGAAATGGGCCGATCAAATTGATTCCCCATTTAGCAAATGGCCACGGGCTGTAAACCGACACTAGTTCTTCAGGTGGGCTATGGATAAGTGGGGCATGTACCTGACATTTGTGACACGCGCGAGCATACGCGAGCGAATCTTTTTTGAGGGTCGGCCAGTAGTAACCTTGTCTGATAATTTTATGTGTCAGGACAAGCCCACCTGTATGGTTTCCACATACTCCATCATGAATCTGTTCAAGAATTATATGACCCTCTTCAGGAGTAATACACTTCAATAATGGAAGTGAAAAACTTCTTTTGTATAGATGCCAGTCTAGGATAGTATAACGAGCAGCTTGTAATCTAAGGCGAGTAGCTTGTGCTTTATTTTTAGGGAGGAGTCCTTTTTGTAAGTAATTTAAAATTGGAGTCATCCAGGTTTCTTGTTCGCCTGTCACATGGGCGACCGCAACTCTGGGGATTGATGGCGAACAAGTTGTGACGACCACAATGTCCGTCGTGCTCGTCACTCCTTCTGCTGTTGCCAAACATGCCAAGGCATCAGCGAACGAATTATCCAATCGTGGTAATTGTTCTATGTAAACTTGTTCAAATTGTTCAAGCAACTCCTTTACTAGTTGTTGATATTGTGCCATCTGTTCGCCTCAGGCCTCGTACTCGCCTAATACTTGATATACGATTATTTGAGAATCGTTGTAAATCATCAGCTTCTGAATTCCCATTGTCATAGCCATGTGTAGTCCAGCGATCAAAGCTTCATACTCGTCTTCATTATTCGTGGCTGGGAAATCAAAACGGATGGCCGTTGTGAAAGTTTGTCGAGTTGGGCTGATGAGAACCACACCTGCTTCGGCTCTTGAACTTGTTGATGAGCCGTCTACATACATATGCCATGGTTGGTCGACACCTCTTTCGGGCATTTGTGGATATGTCAACTCGACCATGAAATCGGCCATAGCCTGGCCCTTCATTGTTGTTCGTGGTGCGAACGTAATGCCAAATTGGCCTAACTCCACCGCCCACTTGAGTAATCTGCCCGCAGTGTCTGGTCAGTGGAGAACTTGTCGCAATGGGAATATGTTTAGCACCTCGACTGAGTGATCAAAAAAGTATGGTCGCAATTTTTGAACACTCATAACGAGAGCATATGCAAGTTTTTCGAGGGGAGGGTACCGGAGCTCGGCTTCTTTGAGCACCTGACTTACATAATAAATAGGCAAGTGTGTCGCTCCCTCTACTTGAACGAGCACAACGCTAATTGCATGCTCGGATGCAGCAAGATACATATATAGTTATTCGCCTGGAACATGCTTAGACAATGTTCGAGTATCTGCAAGGTATTGCTTCAATGACTCAAATGCGTTTTGACAATACTCTGTCCACTGGAATTTTCCTTTCTTTAATGCATCAAAGAAAGGTTTGCATTTGTCCCCAGTTCGTGATATGAACCGGCTTACGGAAGCCAAACGTCCGGTTAATTTTTGAACTTCTTTCACACTTCTGGGGGCCTTCATGTCGAGCATAGCTTGAATCTTTGATGGGTTTGCTTCAATCCCCCGTTGACTGACCATATGTCCGAGGAATTTTCTTGAGTGAACCCCAAAGCTGCATTTCTTCGGGATTTAACTTCATGTTGTACTCCCTGAGAATATCAAACGTTTGTGCGAGGTAGGTGATGTGGTCTTCCTTGTGTTCGCTTTTTACCACAATGTCATCAATGTATACTTCAAATGTTCGACCTATGTGCTCGTCAAACATTTTGTTCACCAAACGTTGATACGTTGCTCCGGCATTCTTTAATCCGAATGACATGCGTTGCCAACAATACATATTCTTTTCACTGCAGAAAGTTGTACTCTTTTGATCGTCCAGATGCATGGGTATTTGGTGATAGCCAGCAAATGCATCCATGAAAGTCATGAGCTCATGTCCTACTGTGTTATCGACCAAATAATCGATATGTGGCATCGAGGAATTATCTTTCGGGCATGCCTTGTTTAAATCAGTGAAATCTATGCATAGTCTCCAAGTTCCGTTAGACTTGTGGACAAGCACAGGGTTCGTAAGCCATCTTGGGCATTTTACTTCTCGAATCAGTTTATTATCGAGCAATTTCTTGATTTCACTATCCATAGTTGCATACTTCTCCGGACTGAACTTTCTGCGCTTCTGGATTACTGGAGTTTGTGTTAGATCAAGGTTAAGAGAGTGACATGCATGTTTAGGATCAATGCCAACCATGTCCTCGTGTGACCAAGCGAACACATCCAAGTTTGCCTGAAGATATGCGATCATTTTTGTTCAGAATGGTTCCGGTAATTCCGAACCAATGAATACTTCTAATTCCAGTCTGTTCGGGTCGATATTGACACACTCCAGTTGTTCAACAGGCGTTGCTCGCTTTCTTTTTGCTTCCACCGAGGATCTTCGATCGACCCCCGGTGTTCGTCAACTACCTCCATAGGATCAAAACCTATACGAGGTTCTAGATCCGGCAACTCATTTGGTGGATCAATGTTCATTAGATCTGGAAGATCTGGGACATGAGTTACCATCCCGGATTCTGTGTTCGCGCGTGGAGGTGTGCTCGTCAGAGAAGGTGTAAGCGTTCTAGGCAATTTGTTCGCCTGTTGGTTTGATTCCCCGATTTCCCATGTTTGCTCCATCATGTTAATGATATTTTGCTTTTCTGGCGCGCATGTCAGCAAACAATCTCGAGCTTTTTTCTGGTCGCCTTTTACGCTACCTGTTCCCTCTTGAGTTGGAAATTTAACACAATAGTAATAAGTCGAACAAGCAGCTTTAAATTTCTGAATATATGGGCGACCTAGAAACCTATTATAAGTAGACGGAGCATCGACGATTACAAAATCTAGCATTCTAGTTCATCGGATCTCCGGATTTAGAGTTGACTCTAGCTCAACTCCTAACCTGATCATACCATAGGGCCGGGTTACAAATTCCCTGAAACCCATGATGGTGTGATCACATGGTTCTATATAACTACTTAGGTCCCCAACTTGCTTCTCCATTTGGTGCAGAGTGTTGACGAATAAAATGTTCGCATATGCTCCGGTATCGACCAGAAGGCGATGCACCTTCAAACCGAGAAGACGAGCGCTGATGGTTAGAGAGTCATTGTGGGGGGTGATTACGCCGTCGAGATCTCTTCTGAGAACATGATTTGGTGAGAGGGTGGCGTACTAGCTGATGTGCTCGCCACCTTCACCTGATGGATGCTTTGCATGGCACGCATCTCCATCTTCTTTCGTCTGTTCGACAATGTCGGTGCCTGATAGCATCCACCCACTAGACCATAATCAGGACGAATCATGTTGATTTCTTGACTTTCTCGACCTCTACCCATAGTAGGTGCCCCTCTTTTGGATAATTCCGACCTCTTACGGAATTCCTCGGGATCACTGTCAGATGTTTCTTCGGCCTTACGCTTACCCCTACGATTGCCTATTTTTTCTGTTCGGGAGTCTCTGCTCGCCGGCTTTTTGAGGAATTACGTAAGACGATTCTCTTCATATAACTTCCAAAGTTGGCGAAGTAAATCGCGACATTCTTCGGTATTATGTCCGATGTACTCATGATAACTGCAAAACTTGGAAGCATTAAGCCGATTTTTATCCATTATGATTCTTCGTGGCTTATCCAACATGTCCCGATCTTTAATTTGATTGAATATTGTTTCCGCTGAAACGCCCAGAAGACTTTGTAGGGCATTTGCTTCTGCTCTTTCTTCGAATGGTTTAAAAGATCCTGGGGGTTTATATCCCCCCTCATTCATTACTTTTTTACCAAAAACTCTATTTGTTGATGCTTCCTGACCTAATCGTGATTGGGCGAGCAGATCTTGCATGGCTATAATCTTGGCTGCTCGCTCTCGGAATTCGGCATATGTGTTTGGCCAATCTTGATGTATGGCTTTCCATATATCCGTATTCAGGGTCAGGCCTCCAACCACCGTGAGGATCTTGGCATCCTCTTCAACTGGGGCTCCATCATACAAACATTTATCAAATCTTTCGATGTATACTCGATCTGACTCACCCTTTAGCTGGGAGAAATGTGCCAACCTTTATTTTGGTGCTGGGAGAGCACACATGGATGAGAAATGGGACAGGAATTTCTGTCCCAGCTGGGCGAAAGATGTGACGGACGCAGCGGGCAGAGCAGAAAACCATCTGTGGGCGCGGTCGCCCAACGTCATGGGGAATGATCGGCACTGCGTCGCGTCGGTGGCGCCCACGGCGATCATAAAGTCTGAGTATTTGCTGAGATGAACATGTGGGTCAGACTCAGCATCGAACATAGGGATTGGTGGTCTGATCTTTGCCACTTTCTCTTGTATTTCGGCTGCCATGATCGCTGGTGTTAGTGGCGAGCAGGGCATTGAGTTCGCCCGAGGGAGTCCTTTCGTTACGGCCAGGTCGGAGCCTTCGATTGCTTTTTGCATTTCTGCAAATTTCGTGGAACTGACAGACTTAGATCGGGGCTGTGTCCCATCATGAGGACACAGAGGGTCATGCTCGTGATGGGGCAGTCCCCCTTTCTAAATTCATCCTTGACTACCCAATCGATGATTGATAGACAATTTAGTTCCAGCCGATTTTTGTTCGGGATGCAGGCGATCATGAGGATCTGAGGGAGCGGGCATGTGTATCGGATGTTCCCTCCCGGGATCCTGTCGCCTATAATTGCCGATTTGGTCTTTGACAGAGAGTCTCAAACGTCCAAACGCTGATGGTCTAGACCCTTGAGGCTGCTCGTCATCAGACATATCATCAGCCTTTTTGTCGGCCCGCTTCCGTGCATCTTTCAATTTAACTTGCTCGCTATCAGGTGTATGCGAGCGTCGATCATCATCATCTTGAACTTTCAATTTGACCAACTCTTTTTCGGCCCTCTCTTTCTGTGCTCGCAACAAGAAAGTGATGGTCTTTGTTGTGGCCGCCGGATCAT
Organism: Stenogyne calaminthoides; assembly: GCA_037126765.1. NCBI lineage: Eukaryota > Viridiplantae > Streptophyta > Magnoliopsida > Lamiales > Lamiaceae > Stenogyne > Stenogyne calaminthoides. Next base: position 20,322,133 of record JBBCBC010000029.1, on the reverse strand, counting down.
TGACAATATCTTCAAGATTGATGGTTTCCACTGTCTGATCTTTGTGAGGCTGATGTTGAGCCTCTTTCCGATCGTGAGGTCGGCTCTGTCCCGACCTCTCTGTCTGAGTATTCCTAGATTGAGGCATTATATTTCTTTTTTCTGCCTCGGCTATCTACGGGATTGTGTATGGGTTGGTTTTTTGTACCCTCCTTCTAGCGCCGGTTGTTGCGAGTCGTTTTATGTGGAGAATATTATGTGGCTAATTTGATAACAACTCACAAACAAAATAAGTATGTGTACTATATATGGTAAATAACAGGAAATTGTTGACCCAGTTCGTCAGTGAATGACTACTCTGGGGGCATGCCAAGCCAGGGATGTTGTATTGTGAGATTTACATACACAGTACAACATACTTTTCATGAGATGAACTTCTATGAAAGAAGATGATTTGGAGAGTAAGAGTGTGAGTGCTAGGGATTTTTCCGAGTATGGATGTGAACTCTGGAATTTTTCTAACCCGTCTCTTGTTCTTTTTTCTCTTATTTATAGTACTCAAACAAGCATGAGCTGGAGTCTTTGAGTCTTGTAAGAACTCATGTGATGTTGCCACGTTTTCAACTTCGTCTTCCTGGTTGATCTTTGCACTTACTTGTTTATAAGGCACTCTTTTGATCGTCCAAATCAATCTTTTGCTCGACTGACTGCTTTGTTCTCCCCTTTAACCATATCAATTTTATGTCGGAATACTGTCCCCATCGAGCATATCTGAGCCTTCAGGTTGTCTGAGCCCTCAGGTTATCTGAGCATCGAGCATATCTGAGCCTTCAGGTTGTCTGAGTCCTCAGCTTATTTGAGCCTTCAGGTTGCCTTCAGGTTGTCTGAGTCCTCAGCTTATCTGAGCCTTCAGGTTACTCAGGCTTACTGAGTTCAGCTCTTCTGAATTCGGACATCCTGACCCTCAGGTCACTTGACTCAGGCTATCTGATTTCTTCTTTCCTGATCTGATCAGCTTGACTGATCAGATCAACATCTCTTCAGGATCATCTCGAGATAGCATCAGGTCATTATGTCAGATTTGGTAAGCTGCGAGTGTACTCGCTTGTTCGGCGAGTAGTGAGTCGACGAGCAAACTTGCTCGTTCGGCGAGCGGCGAGCCGCCGAATAGATGATGCTTGTTCGGCGAGTGGCGAACCGGCGAACAAACTTGCTTAGTCGGCGAGTGGCGAGCTGGCGAGCAAATATGTTTGGTCGGCAAGCAGCGAGCACACTTGTCCATCGAGCATGATTATTTTAATAATTGATTAATACACGTGTCCCTCCGTCGTGTTCGATTAAATTGAGTAATTATATCGAACACAACACATAGAAACAAATAAAGCTAGCAATAATATTATTATGAATATTAATAATATTATCGATCGGTTGCTTTTCTTAAAGAAAGAGAAATAATGTTTTAATTTATACATATATAAAAGTAGAATAATTTTTAAAATAACTATTCCCGCCAGTTTATTTACTCTCTTTCTCTCTCCTTTCTTTTACAATCACTCTCCTCTTTACCGTAGCGCTCTACCCCATTTCTCTAGGATTAGATCTTCTCCTACTATAACTTCCTCAAATTAAACACACCTGAACCTTCAGTTGAAATCCAATGAATAAAAATGTGTCATATCACATCTTCATCTTTCTCGGTTTAGTCTGGCATTTTTGGTGCTGCTCACCTTCTTCAACCTCTGAACATTGGATAGAAGAAAAACCCACATATGTTCATTGCTCTTCTCAAACAAATCCACCTATTACATTATATTGTGTTCTGTTCGATTTTTTTTTTTGAAGCAGATGATAAAAAATTGAAAGAGAGACACCCATCTTTTAAGACTATACACAATAAAATTTATTGATAGATGATTGTGTGTGGTCGGCGGTGGGACAATCAGCAACTATCCAACGTGGTGGCCCGTCGCGGTGAAGAAGACGGTATGGAGGAGCGGTACGACCTCCACTCCCAGCCACCGTGACTACCAACAAAGCATCGCTCTCAGTCGCAGAGTTGGCTGATCTTCCACCGTGATTTTGAGTAAATAAATCCTTTTTTTTTTGGGATGATTTGCGGGCATGGTTGTGTTAACGATAATGATAGTTAGAATTCTTGGGATTGTTGAAGCAGAGAGACGATAAAATTGAAGAAATTGGATAATTATGAGATAGTATATTTTAGCAATTTAATCCTAATATTTAGGTTTCTGATACATGATACTTTTCTATTTGCTTCTACCATCAACTCTTTCACATGCGTTTTGAGAATGTGAGAGCGAAATAGATATTTAATTTAGATGATGATCCCTGGAAATGAAATGAGGGGTCAATATATATGTGAGACAAATTTTCACTTGATATTTGGGTCATACTTTTCACATTAGGTTGAAATTTTATAAATTTATACTGTCTTCGTCCCCCGAAAATATGCTCAGAGGGTTAAATTAGGTTTTACGAAAATGTAGATTAAGTTCATTTATGAATAACATAATTGATTGTGAGTAAAGTATAATGATAACTTAAGTAATTAAATGATTGTTGGACGATGAAGAAAACAAAAATTTTGCCCATAAACGTATTTAATCTACCTTTCCGTAAAACATGTTTTAACCCTCTGAGCATACTTTTGGGGAATTGAGGGAGTAATTTATTTGAATTACACTTGCATGAGACCGTCTCACTGTGAGACGAGATATAATTTGAGCATGGTGTTTCAACCCTTTTGGAGGGGTAGATGTTTATTTTTGTTAAATTATATTTTGCCTTATTTATGAGACCGTTTCATACAAATTTTTATATAATTTATTACATAATAAACTAAATGAGATCTTTCGAGCATCTCTCGGGTTAAATATTAGTTCCTTTTAGATACGGAAAAGAAAGATGCTTACTGGAGAAATATTAAGTTGGAAAACAAATTGGAGTAGTTGCATGCATAACTAACTACCTGCGAAATTAACTACCAAATTACCAATTCCATATTTAGCGGTGTGGCGGCGATTGGCGGCGCCGCCGTATACCACCACCTCACTTTTGATGCAATATTTAACAATTAAAGTGATACATACGCACGTTATTTGTCCCATGCATGTCTTGCAAGAGAGCGTTAGCATGAGATTCATTTCAATATTGCCAAATGCACTCATCTGCAGACTGCAAAGTTTGTTGAAACTTGAATTCTTCGTTTTCAAGGAATTGCATATGATTCAGAAACACGCTTTTAGGCTTACCATATTTTTTTGAATTTCCAGTTTCCACTTAATTATTGTACGTCCATAACCATTTTTTTTTTTGGAAAATTAGCAAAAATGCCCCATATTGATAGTTCAAAACATTTTTTTTTCTTTCTTTCTGTTATCACATATTTACCTTTATTAAAAAAAAATCGCGCAAAATTAGCGCATGGGTAGTACGACCCATACAGGACCTTACGGGAGGTATAGTTATTAATTTAATAAGGATAAATATATAAAAGGGCAATAAAGAATTTTTTTATTCAAAGAGGATAAAAAATAGTTTGAACTATGAATATAGAGAGCAACGAGTAGGTCTCCAGTGAAATTTGTTTAAAGTATGAAATTTATACCACTACACTTACAAACTAATATGACTACACTTATCTACTGATACCATTACATTTATATATAAATTGAGATTATAGTATTAAATGTTATATGTATTAGTTTATGAGATTAATGCACTTTATAAGTGTAATCTTACGAGTTTCATACTATGGATAAGTTTTACAGAAGAATTTGTGGAGAGCAAAAGGAGTTTGTCCCTTTCCGGAAAATTGTTAAGAAATATACTGATTTTTATATGAAATATAAATTCGTCCAATCAACAACTCGAGTGGCATGTACCGACATTCCCTTTTAACTCTCACATATATGAAAACAATAAATTTAGATTACATATTTAAAAATGAAAATATTGCTTACAGGTTTGGTCCTCATCAAATACTATAATTAAAATGGATATATTGTGGGAGGTGTGCCTATCGAACCGAGTGAAATGCACGTATTTAAAATTCGTCCACTTCTAAATTCTATGGGTCATTGGTTAACCGCAGCTAACTTAATTTAATCTGGGCGTACAAATACCTAGGTTCAAAATCATATTCCATTGTTATATTCATTTCAATTTATATATAGCATAACACACACATATATATATATATTAATGTATATCAAGACAATAATCATTTTTTTCCTTTGAAGAATCAAGTTATTATATTATATATATATATATATATATATATATATATATATATATATATATATATATATACTCAGTTGATTAATATATTACAAACATGTATAATTTTAAGCTTCATAAATAAATTTATTTATTCAAATTTCAAATAAAATAACTAATTATTACATATATATGAAAATAAAACCACTATTGAAAACGTCAAAAATAAATTAATTATTAATATTAAAGACAAATAATCATTTTTTTCCTTTGAAAAATCAAGTTATTATATTATACATATATATTTAGTTGAAGTAATATATTACAAACATGTATTATAAGCTTCATATATAAATTTCTTTATTCAAATTTCAAATAAATTAACTTATTAATTACATATGAAAATGAAAACCACTATTGAAAACGTCAAAAATAAATTAATTATTAACATTAAAGTATAGTAAATAACAGTATACAGTTGTCTTAGTCAACATTCTCAGAGTGCAAACAAATCTAACAAATACTTTGAATTGATTGCCACAGAATTCATTTGAGGACCAGAGCTGTGGATCGAATTTAGAGATCATGACATATTTAATTGGGTAGCCTGAATAAATTAAAATAAACACTCCACGCATGAATACAATATTTTAATATATATATAATATACATAAAAAATTCTTGTATTTGATGTCTTGAAAGAAAAATATTAATACGCATGCAATAATCTTGTACACTAGTCATTTGCTGTGAGGATGCCACGTATTTTCTGGCCATGAAATACGTTATTATATTAGAATGAGAGGTGAATAACATTAAAGGTCGAAGATTCCAATTAAGGTAGTTTATTTGCCAAACCTTTCTCACTAAACAACATTGATCTTGCTATGCAGCTACACCGACCTGTATAAATAACTTTTGCCCACACAATAATTGTCTTTATACGACGTCTATTATTATTTTTTTGTTTCCTTTTTGCGCGTAAGAATAATCATACAAAAGGAATACATATATTTTTAAATCAATAAAAATCATTATAGACAAGTAGTCGTACTCATGAAAGGCGCACTTGCGTTAAACGATCTTATCGAGATACGAAATATAATTTGGCCGCATATAACGCATGCTTTAACATTTTGCAAGGATTTAATATTAATTTGTGTTAATTTATACTCCGTTTTATGAATGAAGTCGTCTCATACGAATTTTTGTTAAAACTTTAATATAAATTGAGGGTGCCCAGTGAGGTGTCACACATATATCGAAGCGCACCCAACAATTTCATGAGAATATCTCATATATACGAGTTTTGTTGAAACTTTTATATAGATCGAGGGATGCTCGGTGGGCTGTCACATATTGAAGCGCAAGAGAACTAGATGATATTTCAATGTGGGACAACTCACATGTGAAATATATATCAATACATTCGACAAGCTCTCTTCACATGAGAGTCCTTCGTTAATTAATTCTTTAATCGAGACATGATCCCTCATGCTCCTTCATTTTGAGAGTCCATCCGGCTAGAGCATGGGCCCGCTCCGATACAACGTAGAAATTGGGGGTGATTGGTGCGGTCTCACACATTAAAGCACACCCAAAAGTGAAAGGGACTAGACACGTCCCTAGTGATCAGGTTCCGCATCCTAAAAACAATTGGTGATAAAATGGGTCCACTAAATTTATAAATTAGCGTTCATGTGTCAATATATTCGACAAATATTGAGGTAATATCTAAATTTTGGTTCTTCAAGAATGATATCCAACTGTCTTTGAAAACAAAATGCCTCACTTTAAATTTTATTTTTAAAATATTTAAGAAAAATATAGTTAAAAATTGTATTAGGTGAAATTCTTTCCATAAGAGACATAAGTAAGAGAATTCAACGGACGGGTGAAAAAAAATATTAAAAAATAATATAAATTCATTAATTTCATATTTTTTTATAAGTTTAAATTTTCCTTCGTTAAAAGACATAATCCACTATCATCCCGAAGCGGACATAGCATAGTGGGTTTTGCAAGCTATTTTAATATCTTAAAGCACTGTATATATTTTTCATGCAAAGTGATACTATTGTGTTACTTTTAAGTAATTAGTAAGAGACGGACTTAAATATGTTTTAGTGAAAGAAGTAATTATTTAGTAAATACTTTCAATTTTTTCATCATCACTATACGTTATCATTAAACACTCCCAACTTGTAATTATTTTCTCCACAAAAGTGGAGCTTAAATCTTTTGTCTAAGTTATAATTACAAACCAAATTTGTTGAAAAACAAGATTGTAGCAAATTTAGAAGGTTGCGCATACTATATATATATTGCTATTCTATCCAGTAGCGGATAAATTTACTTTCACGGAAGAAAATATATACCATAAAACACATATTTCAAGTATCACTATTACAAGAAAATGAAGATTTGGCAGCGAAAATTTTCCTATAAAAATAATTTGGTTCTTAAAAAGTGAGGATTGCTTATGATTTGTCTACTAATTTTTAGAATAATTTTTAAAAAAAATACCGGCAAAAATAATTTTCTAGACAAACAAATTACATATAAGCAGTCTACCTACACATTTATAATTTTCATAGGCAAATTTACCTACACAAATAATTTCCTAAACAATTTACATTTCCATAAGCAATTATATTTATAGTTTAAAAATAGTCTATATAATTAAAAAAATGTAGGCAAATTGTAGGCAAGTCTTACTATTTAAGGATAAAATTATTTTTATTACGAAATTTCATAAGCACATTAAGATAATATTGAAAAAAATTTATAGGCAATGCACTATTTTCTTGTACTATATAAATAATGGGTATTAATATATATATATATATATATGACTCAAAAAAATTGCGGGGGCCATGCGTTAGTTAATTAAAGAAATACAAAATGAAATATTATGACAAATGTTTAGTCTTGTATGCGATGCACTGTGCATTTATAGACTCATAGTATATTTTAAAAACATGCAATTTGTTATACTGAAAGATTCAACTTATTTACAATAAATCGTGTGACTATTAATTTGAAAAAGTAGTTGCAGGGTTCAGTATAAATAAGTTGAATTTTTCAGAATAACAAGTTGCATGTTTCTAAATACGAAAATATTTTTTTATGTAAAGGCTTACTGCAAAGCTCTATATTATTATAATAATAATGATAATAATAATGATAATAATAATAATAAATAATAAAAATAGTACTAATAACACAAAAGAAATCGATAATACAACTTTCGAAATCATAAAATGCTTAATGTAGCAAACACGAAACTAAACTTAGAAGACACAAACTCAAAAAAATATATAATATCCGAAAAAGAAAGATTTTATGGCGATCGTTAAAGAAAGAGGTCATGAGAATTCCCAATTTTAATGGTCTAAACATTGAATATTAGTGTAAGCAAATTAATATCATGTGATTCATGCAGATTGTGTAGATAAATCTATGAAGATGACGCAGATAAACCTTACAACATACTATTTCAAACAACACATATCTTACTCCACATCCTTAATCTTAGCTACCATCTTCCACCACAAGTTTCTCTCTCACACACAAACAAAAGCTATATATATGTGATCCACAAATTGACAACTTTCTTAGAACCTTGAAAAAGCCTTTGCCAATATCGTACAAATTCAGAAATTGCATAATTAGTGGATTATTATATATATATAGGAAGAAAGAAAAATCAAGGACGATTTACATGATTAATAGCATTTGTTAAAGTGGAAGCTATTTCAAGAATCTCAAGATGTGGCCAAGGCTCACAACCAAGAAAGGTGCGTTAATTTTTAATGAAAACTCCATACATAACTTGATTCAAAGTTTATTCATAGTTTATCCATATTTATATTTAATCATATGGGCAAAGCCTTGCATAAACAAATGGTTTGCATTTTGTCATCATTTTTTAAAATTATTAGTTGCTTCATTAAAAGGTATTAATTTGATGGTAGAGACTAACCTATATACTCCGTCCCAGAGGCACGTGCCCCCGTAAGTTTTTTTTTTGCTATGCGATTGGATGAAAGATCAATGAAACTAATAGCTTGATTGTATATAATGAGAGAGAAGTTTTGTGTAGTGTTATAATAAGTCAATCATGTAGATATTTTAGTATATGAAAACACATATATAGGTTTACAATTGTAAAAGATTTTGAGTTGTTATGTAGTGAAAAACTTAATATATTTTATATTTTGTATTTGTTTCGTGTCTCCTACATGAATTTTTTTTAGATCCGTCCCTGTCTGATGGTATTAGTTGTTTCATTAAAATGTATTAGTTGTTTCATTAAAAGGTATTAGCTGTTTTACTATAAATTATCAGTCCACAAACAAAGACCACCTCGTAATCATGATTTAGTAAAACCTCTATAAAATCCATCCATGTAAAAGGTATTACATTTTTTACTATAAAGTATTAGTTGCAATTTGCAAAACAAAGACCACCTCATAAATTCATAATCATGACTTAGGAACACCTCTGTAGATAAAACCCATCCATGTAAAAAGGTATCAGTTTCTCTACAATAAAGTATTACTTGACTCAACTACACATAAATTCTTGATAACAGAGAAGGCAATGAAGATGAAACAACCCTGTAAAACCCTGAACCTCAACGAAGAATACCTCTGCGCCGTCAGAACGAAATCGTTCGCCGATTTCTTCGTAAAAGTCCAAATTCTCGAAAACTCATCATCATCAGAAGTTCTTCTCGATCCATGTCAAGAAACCATAGCATCACTCCTCGAATCGTCCGATCATCATCTGAAACCCCTGCTTTTCAACTACTTCGATATCAGTGCCGAAGCTTCGAGTTTCTGTTCCGAGCTTCTCAAGAGCCTGAACAAGCTTCAAGATGATCACAAATCCATGCACAGAGTCATTAACGCAATCAACGGCCCCGATTCGTCCACCTCCATGATCGCGGAGCTCCGGTCGCGTGTAATCCTCGACGATGGTTTCTCCATTTTGAACAAGCAGTATTTCACCTGCATACATGAGAAACACTCCTCTGTTTTGCAGCAGTTGAAGTCGAACAGAAAAAGGGTGGCGCGGAAGATCAAGATTATCAAGTTCTTCAATAAGGCATCAGGTCAGTCATGGATTTATAGTTGTAAAGTTATAGGACCAAGATCATAATTTACAGATTTTGATTTTAGTCTTGTGACTTAAAAAAATCGACTTTTTAGTCGTGTCACTTGCTGTTGCAGGTAACTAGCAGGTGATATGACGAAAAAGTCGAATTTTGTAAAGTTACAGGACCATGATCAAAAACCATAAGTTAGTAGGACTAAGATCAAGATGGATCAAAGTTACGAGACAAAAAAATTAATATTCCCTTCAAAATATGTAAATATTAGTTCATAATTTCATATGTAGAAAGGTATCAGTGCATAACAAAAAAGGTATTAGTTCGTATGAAGAAAAGTATTAGTTCTTACAGAAGAAGGTATTAGTTTGTAGCCTGAACAATATTAGTACCTTTTCAATAATCAATTGATGCTTTTCATCATATGAGCTTATACTTTTCATCACACGAACTAATATTTCTCGATCATTTTACGGTTGGAATGCTTTTAGTAAAAAGTGTATCAATTACACGGTGCAATTGGTGCGCCGAAGCATCTCTTTAAAGAAAAAAGATGTAAAGAATCAACTTGTGCGATTTTGATTCAATTTAAATCAATGCTCGACTCATTCAAAAGATATATAAATATTAGTTCATAATTTCATATGAAGAAAGGTATTAATTCATACAAAATAAGGTATTAGTTCGTATGAAGAAAAGTATTAGTTATTACAGAATAAAGTATTAGTTTGTAGCCTAAACAATATTGGCACTTTTCACCATATACAACTAATACTTTCCATCATACGAGCCGACACTTTTCATCACACGAACTAATACTCTCGATCATCGTCTCAGGTGTATGCGTTACAGCAGCCTGCGGAATAGTGGCAGCAGCCGCCGTGTTTCTAGCAATACACACAGTGGCAGCACTAGTAATGGGGCCTTTGATCCTCACATTACCAATCAAACAGCTCAAGAAAAAATTCCGAAACTTGAGATTCACGAAATACGGATTTCTGAGAAGGGTTGTTGAGCAGCTCGACGTAGCCGCAAAGGGTGCATATATACTGAACAGAGACTTCGACACATTGGGGCGGCTCGTTGCTCGTCTCCAGGACGAGATCAGGCACAAGAAGACGATGATCCAGCTGTGTTTACAAAGGATGGAAGACCGGTTCTGTTTGCAAGTGGTGAAGGAGCTTAATAAGTATGAATTTGGGTTCAGAAAACAAGTGGAGGAGCTTCAAGAACATGTGTATTTATGTCTTGTTACGATTAATAGGGCTAGGGCTTTGGTGGTGAAGGAGATTAATTTGGAGTAGGTAAGTGTGAAGATTGGAGAATGTTGTGTGAATTTTTTTTTTTTTTTTTATGCAGGGTTGTGATTTGTATAGGTATTGTTTAGTTTGTGTATATTTAGAAAGTTTATGTTTCTGCTTCATTGATGCAGGGTAATTCTTTGTTTGTTTTTAAGAGGTGCATGGATTATTATATACATGTCACTTTTTTAGCTGGATAATGTGCAAAAATGTCCTATATTAATAGTTCAAAATTTTTATTGTCCTACTTTCGATTAAAAAAAATTTATTATTTTATGATGTATTTACTCTTTTTACATTAATGTCTATCCCTTACACTAGGTCGCGCGACCCATGTGCTACTTATATGTGATTCATGCACGACTTACGTGCGATCCTCATGTGCGACCCATGCACAACTCTTTAAGGGTAAATATGTCATAAAAAGATAAAAAATAGTTTGAACTATAAATATAGATAAAAAAAGAGTTTATCCTGTTGGATAATGAGGCGTCGAGGGTTCAGCACAAAGTTATATAAACCACCACAAAATACTTTGGAAACGGTTTATGAAAGTGGATTGATTATTTTTTATTTTTCATTATTCATATTCATTATCATTCCCGTCAAAACATTAAATTGGAATAAGGGGTACTTGATCGCATCTTTGATTGTGTAGAAGGTACACTATGTGCATCCTGTTTACCGTGCGCCACTTTTATTATTAATGGTAAAGATCAACACTTAATATATTAATGCAGTTTAATTTTTAAAGTGAGTGTTTCATATGCATTGATTATCCTGAATGAGTTAGGTGGCTTCCCTCTTATTATATTGAATTATCAGTGTATTGATTTTCCTACAACAGTGTTAGGTCTCACCCGTTCGAGTTTGGTGAATGTTCTCACGATTATGTTTCAAAGTCTTACCTCATTAAAACAAAATTGTTAATTAACGAATACTTAAAACAGAGGTCATGGTTCATATTAAAAATCTTAATTTACAACAAACTTGCGGATTGCTTCTTATATTATTCTCCAAAATATCCATGTCATGCATAATAATCTATTCATTATGACCCCATCTCAAGGCATGAAATAGACTATTTCACACATTTTTTGTGGATTAATGATGTGTTTTATTGTATCTGTCTTGTGTAATAATATTAACCAAAGATATATATACACATGCATTTCATTTATGTAAGTTAACATAATGACAAAATTTTAGTGTATTAGTTATGTCTTTTATTGTATGTATCTTGTGTAATATTAACCAAAGATATTCACATGCATTTCAATTTTTTAAGTGTTAACATATTGACAATTTTTTACGTGAGACGTGCAGCTCCAACCAATTCAGTTCGGATATGTTTGTTTAGGGACTCACCGGATGAACTTAGGACTTTGCAATCCAAGTCACATACTAGTTGAGGATTTCAAAATCCAGTTTTCAAATTCACTCCTATAAAATGAAAAAAAAATTATCTACCCACTGAGTAGATGACCCACTTAATTAACTAATTAATAAATTTAAAAAATTTAATTAGTGCACAGAATTTCATTAGTAATAAATTATGCACAATTAATGTGATTTTTCCACACTTGATCACGGCACGTTAAAAGATAGTTTCACCTCCTTTTTATCACTAGTCTACTACACTCCTACTTATACTATATTAAATTAGGCATTTTGTATTTTAGTATATTAATCTTAATTCATACTATACACATACATATGCGCAAATAAATTTGAAAAGAAAGAAGAATATATATATTATTATATTTAATATATATATATATATATAAAAGTTAAGGTAAGTACACTTGCGATTTTATGGTGCAATAGAGCATAGTTTGGGCATAATATTTTAATATTTAAAAATGGGTGGATGTTGATTTGTACTAATTTATATCTCCTATCATATATGAGACTGTCTCATATATATAAGTTGAGGCACAACTTGAGATGAAATATAATTTGGACATGATATTTTAATACTTTAGAATAGGTGGGTGATTGAGTGTTGATTTGTATAAATTTATATATCACATCTCATCTAATGTATAAGACCGTGTAGTACTAATTTTTGTCATATAAGTGAATTTCCTTGTTGGACGATGTCAATTCTTAATTATTAGATCTTCATCAAATACATGATTCAAGATACAAAAACAAAATGAATATATTTAAAAATATCCTTATTCATACCGAAATTCAAAATATTTAAAATTTAAGTATTTAAATTAATAAGTAGTACAAATATATATAAATAATTGTACTTAATAATCGATACAACGCTAATTAATAAAGATCTTCTATGCATCAGGTGTACTGTACAATTTAAGTGTATTTTTTAAATACAAAATATTTTTTATTAAAACATGTAATTTGTTTATATTAAAATATTAAACTTATTTTCATTGACACGAGTTACATATTTCAATGTAAATAAATTATATAATTCAATTTGAATAAATTGTACGTTAAAAAAATAGAGCATCTGATAAAATGAGATCTACTATCAATTAAGAACTAAGTCATGTATATGATCTGATATGTTATGGCCTAATTAAAAATGTGTGGTTCTATTTAAATTTATAATTATAGATTTATTTGAATTCTATATGAATACAATGATATTTGTTTATAAGTAAAAATTTAATTTTCTACAAAAATATGACAAATCGTATAATTGTACGTACTTGATTTCACTAATATTATAATATAAATTATAATTTGTTGGATATAAAATAAATTAATAATTTAAATTTAATATATATTTATTTGATTATTCGATTCGATGTGGTGAGATTATAAATTAATTAAGTACAGTGGAAAATGAGTTTCAGTACGTTCAGTTGATTAATATTCAAATTCGTCCCTAAAAGATTTCGACTTAAGTTGATTCGATTAACGATAAAAAGTCAACAATTATTTTCAGTGCAGGTTCGATTATATCTAACCTACATGAACAATTACAGTGTTGTCCAGGTGTTTGTTATCTTGAACATAATATAACAGAGGTGGTCTTGTATTCAGAGACATGTATTATTTGATTTGTCGCATTCAATAATATTTAAAAAACAAGTTGAAGTGTTGAATGTAATAATCAAATAGGATCTGTCTCATGAACTCACATCAGTGTTAATCTATAATCGGGACTAAATCTGTCATTATTTTATACTTCCTCCGTCCCCTTCTTTAAGGGTGTTTGACTGTTCAAAATGATTTATTGTAATAGTGATAAAGTGTTGAGGGTAAAATGGGAAATCAACTTTATTGAATGAATTAAGGTTGACCAAACACATTCTCTCTCTTCTTTTGTATATTCTTCGAATCTCCTCTCTCTCACAAATCATCACATTGCAACCAAGCACTCAGAATCTTGCTTCTGCCAGCTGCATTTTATTTGCTGTTTAATCAATTTACATTTTAATCGCAGGTAAAATCCATCACTTATTCGCTGTTTCCAGTCAACCTCTTTAACTTGGAAGGAATTGTTTTTCTTAATGTCAATCTAATTTCCCCTGTTTTATAATTGTAAACAGTAAAGATAGCGACTTTTAAGTTTTTTGCCTTCAATTATTATTATTTACGCCTACCATTAACGTAAATCTGGACTAACAATTCGAAAATGATATATATATAAATATTTAAATGAAAACCCCTGTTCTTGAATTCAATTATTTTAACCAAGAGAGCCACCGAAGCTTCTTGTCCAGAGCCCCAAGAAAAGGTTTTCCTCGCACCCCTTTGATTTAAATGAGCTTTTACTAAGTTGAAAAAGGCTCCTTTTTAACAGATTCTAGTTCGGATTTCTTGATTTGTGCAGTGATTTAGTGTTTTTTTAAGCTTTTCTTGCATTTTCTTGGGAAAAGTGAGTTGATATACATGATAGTTGATTGCTATTTTTTTCTCACGTGTTCTGTATAAATCCCTGCAAGTTTTAGGACTTTGTGTATCAGTTGCTGCTATTTTAAGTGCAGCAAAATTGTGGGATTCTTGAATTAATGTGTTTTTATCTTCTTATCGTTGCAATTTGTGGGGTTTTTCTTGAAATTCAGTTGAATATTGCAGTTGATTTTCTTGGAGAAAAGAAACCCCAGATGAAATGGCGAGTAGTAGTGTCGACATTATAGGGAAAAGTTCGGAAAATGGGGTAGAAGGAAGTAGTGTTATTCTGAATAGAAATTCTGATGATGGAATAGACGGTGTGGATGATCAGAAAACAAGCAGGGCACCGAGATTAGAAAACGGCCCTATAGGTGTGCAATCTGATTCACCTTCAACACCTGTATCCATCAATCAACGAGCAAAATTGCTTCGGAGAGGTCAGCCCTCATATTTCTGTTTATATCAATCAGGCAATGTTTGTTTTTGGGTTTATAGATTTTTGAAAACCGATTTTTGTAATATAGGGGCATTTGAAAGCCTGATAAACAGTAAGATGTGTGATTGTTTTGGTATTTTAGGTAGGATGAGATTTAACTTTATGTCAAATCAATGTATAAGAGCGAATAATGTTGTATTATCATATTGTTATTGGATGTGATTGTAATAATTCGATGATTTGAGTTATGATTTGAATATATTAAATTGTAAGGAGAGAGAGTTGATTATATAGGTTTATAAGTGTTGTAGTTGTGGCTTCTAAAAAGAAAACGGATTTCAAATTCCAAAATAGAACTGGATTTAGATTTGTGAATCCTAAAACCGGTTTTTAAAACCCAAGACAAACATTGCCTCAAGCATTTATACCAGGTTTGGGAATTCTGAAGTCATTTATGTTTAAGTTTCTGATTGTTAATTCCTTTCTTGGCCACTTATCTCCATCATTAATGGTGTTTTCCACTTTATCTTTTCCTTAAGGATTGGACCATAGCATTACAGCTCCTGTGCAGAGAAACCTGTTCCTCGAAAGCCAAGAGATTGCATTTTCACGGTCTATGACCGACAGGTGGTGTAGTCCAATTCCTGCTCTAAAGTTGGATAGACTCTCCGAACGTGATAAGGTAAAATAGACGAGGTTTATTATGTCATTTGTGTATCTGATTTGTTTGTTAAAGCAGCTCTATAGTTTAGATGTCTCTGCTGCCTATCCTGGGTATACCTTTTTGGTTTATTCTTTATTTTGTAGCTAGATAATGACTCAAGAGAGATATTATTGCTCGCTTACTTCTATACTTAATATCATGTTATTCGCTGTGCCCTCTAGACAGCTTTGCGAACTGAAATTAGACTTTGGTTTAGTGTCCCATACCGAAAAATAGGTGTTGTCTTTATGTCCCTTTCATTATCACAAAAGTAACAATTATAACACAATTAAATAGAACTAATGTTAAGAGTCTAAGAGGAAGACAAACTGACAACATATGGAATCATCGCCCCTCCCTAAAACTCCCAACAAAGAACCTTAGATTTATTACCCTTTCTAGTTTCATTCCTACCAAATTAATCTCCTACTACGAGCTTGACCACATACCTTTACGGAAGAGTCCAAATATAAAATCTCTTTACATTTTGTGGAAGGGGGATGATCAGTTTATCAACTTTAAAATTTGTGACAAAACAATCACTAATGTAAGACGATCAAAATGATGTTGCTCTCCAAACACGGCTTTAAATAATTAATATTATGTGATGCCTCTTTGACTTTGATGAGGACTTGTTCCTTAAGAATGACACATTACTAAAAGGCCACTTTTGCGATTAATTGTTCATGTTATATTGGTCCTATAATTTGTTATCATCAAATGGTACAAATTTTGTGAGTTTTGGTTTCACTTCCTTCATCCATTCATTACAGTGGTTGTTGCAGTCTAATAGGCATGACACCTTTTTTTTTTTTTTTTATGCTACAAAGTTTTTATAGTCTTATCTGTAAAAATATTTTCACTAATAAGTTTATGTAACCATCTAAAACAAGATAATGTGATATTATTATATCAAAATGGTCAAAGTAAATGTCATTGCTCCCCTTACAGTGGGCATGCATCTTCATATTAAACATGCTTATTCATGAATGCCATGCTTTTCTTTTCTTTTTCTTTTTTTTTTTGGGCGAGCCAATTATTGAATTTTGTTGGGGCATTCCTTATTCGTGCATGCAACCCAACGTGATTCTATTATTGCTTCATGTAGCCTACCCCAATTATTTGGGATCAAAGGCTCTGTTTGTTTTTTTGTTTAACTACATCTCTAGTCGCATTAAAGAGTTCTATTAGGCAGAAAACCAATTGAGTGTTCCTTTTCCTTTCCCTGTTTACAAGATTATAGTTAGGGGTAGTATTCATATTTGTTCTAATGTTTTATGTTTTCAATTACCCAGAAAAGGTTAATTGTGGAATTAGTGAGGATTCAAAAAGATGGAACGGTGGAGGTTGACCTGAATAAGGATTCTCGTGTAGCTTCTGAGTTATTAGAGCTCCATCCGCTCGAGAGAGTTTCATCTACTATTGATTATATCGTGACTGATAACAACAAAACGATTCCTAAACTAAAGATTGCCCTGCTTGTAGTTGGAACAAGAGGAGATGTTCAGCCTTTTCTTGCTATGGCAAAGAGACTTCAGGTAAGCCATGATTTTTCCATGAGAAGGTGTGATTTAGCTTAAATTTAAATATATATATATATATGTGTATATGTATATTAAATGAGTAATACTTGGGTGCACTAGTTGCACCTTCAACTGGTTCACAACTAATACTGTTCAATGAAACAACTAATACTGTTCAGTGAAAACAGCCAACACTGACTATCTAATACTCCCTCCGTCCTGGATTTAATGGCGCATTTACTGTTTGCGCGGAGTTTAATGAGATAGTTGTTTATTATTATAAGTTATTTTTTGTGGAAGGGTAAATGGTAAAGTATATGGTATGTGATGTAAATAAAAGGGAATAAAGTTGACTTTAGTATAGGAAAAGTAATGGCATTGTGTGTAATATTTTAGATATTTTGGGGTAAAGTTTAAAGTAATGTAGTTACTCTATTTCCTTTTTAGGAAATGTGCCAACGAATTCGGGACGGTCCTTTTTGGTAAATGTGCCATTAAATCCGGGACGGAGGGAGTACCTTTTAGTAAAACAACTTTTACCTTTTAAAAATGCACATGAAGTGCACGGTGCAATTGGTGCATAGGAGTATTTGCCGTATTATATTAGAGTCCCATGATTTGACCATGAGAGTCCCATTTAACTTATGGAACAGTAAATGGTATGTCATCAACAATTTTGTTATGGGAATTTCATCCAGAACTCCACGTGTATGATAGAATTATATTCAATAGGAAAATTGATTAAAGTAACTTGGAAAGGTATATCAATTGATTACCACCAAACAATTCCTCTCTACAACTTTTCTCACTTTGTTTGAACAATTTTCTCTGTTTCTTTTGTTGCTATCAGACTCATAGTATCTCCATTCATTATTTTTATCACGACTACCATAATATTGACCCCACCACTACCATTCTAAGGGTTGTCAAAAATATGTTTTCTAAAGTTTAAGTTTAATTTCTTTCAATTGATACTTTATTAACTAAATTGCTGATAGGCAAATGCTAATCATGTTCTAAGAAGTAGCAGTTATGACTCTTAGTAATATAATAATTAATTGAGTGAAACCTCCCTTCCCCCCCCCCACCCGGAAAAAAGATCCATTTGAAACCCCTTCATGTTAGTTTTAATGGCAAACACTGTTTACGAACCTCATAACTTTTGACTTAGGCAATTTTTTTAATTTCAATTATATTTTTGCTGAATTTTATTCTCAAATTTGACAACATAGATGTTACTTATACTTGTGCACTGATTGTTATCATTACATTCTGTATTACATCATGTTTTATATCAAATTTTGCTCATTAAGCACTTCCTGATATATTTCTAACCAACTGCATTTTATACATGACAACAGGCGTATGGTCATTGTGTAAGGTTGGCAACTCATTCCAATTTTCGTGGATTTGTGAAGTCAGCTGGGGTAGATTTTTACCCACTTGGTGGTGACCCTCGTGTTTTGGCTGGATGTAAGAGGTCCTCAACATGCATATGCATTTTTCAAAATTCCACAACATTTAACATCCCATAATATCAACAGTAACAATAAACTAAGTCTTTAACATGTGGTCAGCTATAACTTATATGCATCATATCTCATGATCAATATCGGTTGAAACATGTGTTCTCATTTTACTATAACATTTAACTAAAAGATTATGAGTAAGTCTCTTGTACACCAGTTGCACAATGCGACGGTACAGAACTGATACTTTTCAGTGAAAACAACTAATACTGTCCAGTGAAAACAACTAATGCTGACCAACTAATACCTTTTAGTTAATCAACAAATACCTTTTTAAAATGCACTTAAGTTTCATGGTACACTTGGTTCTTACAAGATTTTGTCGAAGATTATATGTTAATGACTCTTCTCTGGTGTTTCTGCCCTTGGTGCATAATGAATGATGCTGTCAAGTCTTTAATTATGCATTATGTTACTGATTTAGTTCATAGATAGTTTGTATTTTAACTTTTATCTGTGCCTAATCGTAGTGTTATTTATGCCAGAGCAAATCACTAAATTCAGATTATGGTTTTGTTGTATCCTCTTATAACTTTGAGAGTCCAAAAGTAAATCAGTAGCAAAATCAGATTTGGTTCTAGAGATTAATGATAATAGTTGAATCTGAGCATTTCTTTACAGAATTAAATTTAAATGTAGATATGGCCAGAAACAAAGGTCTTATTCCATCAGGACCTGGAGAAATTTCTATACAGCGCATGCAAATAAAGGCCATTATTGAAACTCTACTTCCAGCTTGCACAGAACCAGATCCAATAACGGGTGAATCTTTCAGGGCTCAGGCAATTATTGCAAATCCTCCTGCTTACGGTTAGTTATTGCAATGATGATGTTTTAATTAATGATGTTGTACTGTAACAAAAATTTCAGAATACATGTTTCATTCGGTTTTTAGAAGATTCAAGTTCAAGATTTTTTTTTGGTTATCAGGACATGCACATGTAGCTGAAGCTCTTGGTGTTCCTTTGCACATTTTTTTCACAATGCCTTGGACGTAAGCTTAACTTGCTCTTCCTTTTCTCCAGATGTCTGAACTACGATTACTTATTATTTATCCTGTTCAATATTGAGTTCCTTGATGTGAAACAATTTTATAACAAGCCTATTATTGATCTCTCAATAATACATGTTTTTTGGATATATGAAACATTTTCTTTGTTAGAAGTAGTTGAAAGAAATACTTAAGAATGTGCTAAATGACAGGCCCACATACGCATTTCCTCATCCATTAGCACGTGTACCTCAAAGTGCAGGATATTGGGTATGTTTCGAAATTCTGAGATGCTCCTCTTAATTTTTGATAGCTCCACCAGATTCTCTAAACATTTCTTGCTTGATCCAGCTGTCATATATTCTTGTGGATTTACTTATATGGTGGGGCATAAGAGGGCATATAACCGAGTTTCGAAAAAATAAGCTGAAGCTTGCCCCTATTGCATACTTCAGCACCTATCATGGGTCAATTTCTCATCTC
This sequence comes from Stenogyne calaminthoides, assembly GCA_037126765.1. Taxonomy (NCBI): domain Eukaryota; kingdom Viridiplantae; phylum Streptophyta; class Magnoliopsida; order Lamiales; family Lamiaceae; genus Stenogyne; species Stenogyne calaminthoides. Next base: position 20,301,957 of record JBBCBC010000029.1, on the reverse strand, counting down.
CCAACTGGCTATATGTGGAGCCCCCATCTTGTACCCAAACCAGAAGGTAAGAAGAACCTCTTTTAGTTGCCTAATGGAGTAGTGTTTATTTACATTTGTGCCATTTGATTTTTTTTTATACCTCTTTTTCCATTCAACTTCCAGTGGATATCTCTCATACGAGTGACACTCTTGTACACTAGTTGTTCGGTGTAATTGTACACAACTAATACTTATCAGTGAAAACTACTAATGCTGACCGCACTGTCAAGGTGCGACAAAAATAAATAATAATTACCTAGACTATCCTACTAGCTTGTAGCAGTGATAAGTACGGGATCGTTCCACAAGGAGTACGGAATTGCAAATATGCCAATTGGATGAATTAATGAGATAACACACGAAAGGGGGGGGGGTTGTTTTGGATTCTTATGACTACTAAACAAATAAAACAGGAACTAACACGCAAAATCAAATAATTACCAACGCAATACTAATGAAAACTTAATGAACGAATTCAAGAAGAAATAAATACCCCAACTCACAGTTCATTCATTCCCCATGTTAACACGACTACTTTGACCTTAACGTTTACTTTATTTGTTTTCAAGATTAATGCCCCTCGGGGATCAAAACGCTTTGATTTCCCTGTCCTATCCAAGTATATTTAATTGAAAAGACGCCTCTTCAAGAAAACATTTCTAACTAAGCAGTCTAGGTACGCCCATAGATTTAACCCAGTTAAAAGCATTAAACTTTAAGATAGAGAGCAAACAAATTCCCAGGTACGCTAGCTCGACCCGAAAAGAACGGTTTAATTTAATTTAACCTAGTGAACCCACTAGTTGTTACCAATAGTCTCCACATATAACAATTACACGGATTACATGCTTAGACTTAACAGGCATATTTAAACAATTAACCTATATGGCCAGTCTAAACCAATTAATTTAAACACGCAAGAATTTAAAACAGATAAATTAAACAATCCCAAAACAAATATCGTAAACGTCTCGAATCAAAACATCACATTAAACATGAGTTCAGAAATTCACGGAGTTGGGATAAACTCATAAAAGAGTTTAGCCTCTAAAAGGCATACTAAAAGTGCACAAGTTTAATTCAGAAAAATAACAAAAGATAAAAACAAACTCAAACAATCTCTTTTGCCTTCAATCGTGAACCTCCTGCTTGCTTGCAATAGTAATCAGCCGCCTCTTTTCTTCTGGAATCAAAACGTGTCCCCTTCTTCTTCAACAGGTGGTAGTATATATAGTTAGGGCATGGCCCACTTCTCTTTCTCTTCAATTCGGCTGAGATGGCCCAAGTATCTTCTCCCATTTTTTTGCATATCACATCTTCCCATATATATCTTGACCAAATCTTTTCCAAAACAATCCCTTTGACCAAATCTCCTCCACTAATACGCACGCTGGCTTCTTTCTACACAGCTTCTGGAACATGGGCCTGCACTGGGTCAGCCAGTGTGGGCCTCTCTTTCTCAATCTGCCCAACAGCTTTTTGCAAAAAAAACACCTAGATACACTTACAAACACAAGAATCGAGCAAAACACATATAGGTAATCTAACATGCCATTCTAACATAAACGAGCTCAATAAATTGTACTCTATCATATTAAAAACATGCATATTTTACTACCTATCAAATGCCATTGTAAAATACACTTGAGTTGCATAGTGCACATTTTTGTTTTCTCTTGCCTTTCAGTTGTGAGTTAGAAGTTCATGCTTATTTTTGCTATACTGATATCCTTATTGACAGATTGGGGGCCCCTGGTTGATGTTGTTGGATACTGCTTTTTGGACCTTGGATCCAAGTATCAACCCCCCGAAGAATTTACTCAATGGATACAAAATGGACCTCAACCAATTTATATTGGATTTGGAAGCATGGTATGGTGGTATATTAAAATTCTAATTCAAAGTTTCAAACATACTTTTGTTTGGATTCTGTGGACGTATTTGTTGAATATGCTGTAATGATGCTGTAAGGTTATCTTATCCCTTGCCATGAAACTAATGTGACAAAAGAAACAAGAAAAATTAAATCGTCAATTTCAAGAATGCTTGAGAATAGAATAGATTATAGTCTATTCTAATATATATGTGGATACCATACTATTATGGTTACGTTTAATGATCGTAATTTTCATCTCCCTACAGCATATTATTTGTCACGTGCATCATTATCTTCACATATTATTGGAAATTCTCGGTGGCTTTTAGACTGAGTCTTTTACATATCTGGATCTCGATTCATATTCTGATGGTCAATCAATTTAATTTATAATATCTATTGATACTCGATCAGCCTCTGGAGGATTCAAACAAAACTACAAATACCATTTTGGAAGCATTACAAATTACAGGGCAAAGAGGAATAATTGATAGAGGGTGGGGAGACCTTGGCGCTCGTAAGTTTCTTTCACTGATTATGATTTCATCTTTTTATAGCTACTTCGTATGTCAAATCTAATACTCCCTCCGTCCCAAAGTTATTTACCCCTTTGCTTTTGACACGGGTTTTAATGTAAGAGTTGTTAATTAGTATTTAAAGTGATAAAGTGACTTTTGGTTGAGAATATTGTAGTTACTTTATTGCCTTTTATGGGAAGGGGTAAATAAGTTTGGGACAGACCTTTTGGGAAAAAGGGGTAAATAACTTTGGGACGGAGAGAGTATTCGTCAAGATTTTAATTTTGTCATGATTGTTCTAAAGGGTCGTTTCCTTTCAGATTCAAATATTCCGGGCAATGTTTTCCTTCTCGTGGATTGCCCTCATGACTGGTTGTTTCCTCAATGTTCAGCTGTGGTGAGTTTGCATAATTTGCCTTCCCGGAATATTTCTCGTTCCAGTAGCTGCAGAGATATGATGGTCATACATCATCTATACGTATGTTTGTTTTTCATACTCATAAAAAATGGACTTTTTTGTAGGTTCATCATGGTGGAGCCGGGACTACAGCTACAGGACTTAAAGCAGGGGTAAATTTCATCTGACATTTTAAAAAGAATTACTTCTTGGTTCTCTAAATCTAATTAGGATGGGGAAATACCAAAAGGTTTGGTATATCACACTTACCGCACCGAAAAACACCGATTTTTTTTAAATTTTCGGTATGGTAACGGTATTAGTAATTAAAAAATCTCAATAGTTTGGCATATCCGATTTTTTAAAAAAAAATTGGTTTTTGGGTACAAATTGATATACCCAAAAAAGAAAATCGGTATTTTTGTATCATGCCAAAGATATTCTTAATAAAGATTTTGGTATGGACGGTATGAAACGATGATATAACAGTGTATTAATTTTTTGGTATGAAATCTGTGTACCGAATTTTCAGTGTGAAACAATATTCATTTTTAATATAATGAAATGTTCGGTACAGTATTTGTATGATTTTTTTAATACCGAAAATTCCAGTACGGTATACAGCATGGTCTAGTATTTTCGATATACCATACTGAACCACCCTTGCTTGCTTAACCATTATGCGTAGTTAATTTTTAATTAACTAATATGAACTTGCAATGCAGTGTCCAACGACCATCGTGCCATTCTTCGGAGATCAGTTTTTCTGGGGAGAAATTATGTATCAGAAAGGGCTCGGGCCTTCTCCGATCCCCATATCACAGCTGAGTGTCGAATCACTATCCGAAGCTATAAGATTCATGCTCCAGCCAAAGGTAAGAAGATTTTAGGAAAAATGTCTTCTTTAGTCCCATAAGTTTATTCAATTTGGTTTCATGACAATCCCACTTTCCTGAATTGAGTTTCGTCGTGTTAATCTATAAAATCCAACATTTTAGTCATTTTCAGTCTTTGACTCGCTATAGCGGGTGAGCAAGGTTTTGAGCTGACGTTGCCTTTATCTATTTTTCAATTTTAGTTTTCAAAATGGTTACTAACTACTTGTAGCCGGTGAAAGAACTAAAATGTTGTACTTTGAAAGTTAAAATGGCGAATTTCAATTCAGGAAAGTGAATTATCCAAAAAAAAAAAAAGGGCAAACTTACAGGACTATTTTTTCTCCCAATTTTTAAAATGTTGCTTCTCTCGATTTTTATAATGGCATTATGACGCGTTAAATTTTCGAATGATATGGTAGGTAAAATCCCGAGCAATGAAATTAGCAGAGTGCATCCAAAACGAGGATGGAGTCGGAGCTGCAGTCGACGCCTTCCACCGACAACTGCCGCCAGAGCTTCCGTTGCCGACCCCAGCTTTGGAGAAAGAAGATGGACCAAATCCTTTGCAATGGATCTTCATTCAGATTGGCAGATTGTGCTGCCTACCTTGTTCCTCTTAGATGATTGTATAGTGTATTTGTTTAAAGTGTACATAGTCTTCTATTATTCAATTCTTTTTTTGGTGGTGATATAAATTACTCATTAGTAATGTTTGTTGTTTTAGTGATAGAAAGAGTTTAAGTTTGGCCTGAGATTTTTTTTATTACACATAGATGCAGTATGCAGCATGTAGAAACCAATAAAAGTCTGATAGTATTTGGTTTTCTGTTTTTTTATTTATTTGGTCTTGGAATTTGGAGTGGCATATTTATATATATACTCAGTTATGATATTTAGACTTTATGTATGGATATTGGATCTGCTGTCAATTGTGTTGGTGGAAATTGATACATCTTGATTGAAAATAGTGTTAATTCTATCAAATTAACTGTTTTGAAATAATCCCTAGAATTGCATGAAAGAAAATGATGTTCGACTGTGATATGCATTACAGGATTAAAAATGATATTTTTTCTTAGATATCATTTCCAGAAATTGCTAAAGAAAATTTTACCAAGCCATTAAAAACAGAAAAATTAGACTATAAGATTATATCAACTTATAGTCGGATAATTAGGGACTATTCATAACTCCTGAAATCACAATCTTTTTATACCTTACTATTTATTTTTGCAAAACAAAAGCATCAGTACATACATCCACATTCCCTCTAGGGCATATTCACAACAATAAACCATAAAATCCAGTCTCTGAAAAACCTTTTTACAAACATTTTAGAACTCACACGAACTTAGTTATATTTGTATTTATGTACAAAAACTTTAAAATAGTCTATAAACTACTAAACATACAGATTAGACTGACGCAAAAAACATTGGAGTATTTAATCCCAGCCAGTCGGAGCTGCCACTACATCAACGGGGGGTGGCACAGATGGTGGAGAAACTACTGCATCCCATCCATCACCACTTACCACTGCACCTGAATTAGTAATCCAGCTTTAAGTTAGACATATAAAAACGAACTAGAAAAATGAGAAACCACTATCAAACAGCACAACCAGTTTTTATTCAACTAAATAAGGTGAGCAACTTTAAGAAACACATAATTTGAAAGATTTCAAATACAAAATCAAGATTATTGATTCAGTAATTCATTTAAATACTAACCTAAATAGGCAGCATGGATTTAAGAACTACAAGTTACAGAATAAACCAACACAAAAAATGAAACGAGTACTTACCTGCATCAGCAGCATCCCAACCAGTAGCAACTGGGGGAATTGAACCAGGGATATCAGGAGCCCATTGACCTTCAGGAATTTGGGCAGTAGACCAATCAGCACCCGCACCTGAGGTATAATCAACGGCATAATATGGGAGAGCAGGAACGTCCTCCCGTTCTTGTTCCATAGGCTCCTCGGGCTCCATGTAGAAAAATAGATTAAGCCAATCACAAGAAAATTAAATTAAAATTTTAAAAATTCAAGAGAGATCATGGCAAGCAACGATCAATAAATATCTTTCATGGCACTTTATAAAGCTTGCAATGAATAAAAACAACTTCACAAAGCTTGTTATTAATTTTCCCCTAGGCAAACAAGTTCAAATATCTGAGTTAGCATTTTAAGATAGGAGTTAACCCAAAAAAAAACTGATCTGGAAAAAATAAACCCAACCTTATTTTGGGTTTTAAGTGGTTTTTAGGTATGTGTTTGTTTTTGGATTTTGAGTAGCGTGAGATCTAACATTATATCAAATCAATGTGCAGGAGTGAATGATGTTGCATTATTATATTGTTGTTGGGTGTGATTGTAATGATTGGATGATGTGGGTTACGATTTAATATATTGAAGTGTAAGGAGAGAGAATTGATTGTACTGGAAAATGTGATAGTAGGTTTGTAGATGTTGTAAGTGGTGGTTTTATAAAACAGGATTTCAAATTCCGAAGTAGAACCGGATTTAGATTTGAAAATCCAAAAACCTGGTTTTAGAAATCCAAACTTAATGGTTCTAAAAATGTAATACAAGTATAAAAGTAACATATGAATTGTACCATGATATCCCATTTGTGTCCGGGAGCAGCGACGCCCACGCATCTGCAAGACCATCCTAGCCAAGAGCCAGAACAGGCAACCGATACTGTGCTTTCCCTTGTTATTGGCAGGCATAGTTATTAATGGCACAAGGCGCCACAAGACGCGAAGCAGCGCCTAGCGCCTTAGGCGCGCGCGCCTTGCATCCCTGGAAAAAACAACATAAGACCTTGAAAATTTCTTAGTAAACCTAACCATGGAAGTAAACCTAAGTTAATCATACTAACATATAATTAACTAACAAGTTGAAGGTTAAAAACATATAAATCACACAAAATAAAGAGTAAAGACATAAACTTCAAACCATAGAAGTACGATAATAACAAACAGTAAATATCCAGCTTAATCACGAAATTAAAGACATAAATAGCAAACTAATCATCTCCATCAACGAATTCATCAAAAGCAAACTCCTCCTACTCCTCCTCCTCCTCCTCCTCCTCCTCATCATCATCATCATCATAACGTGGATTGTCCTCACGAAATTCTTCTTCCTCCACATCTTCACCTTCTAAGTTAAATTCAATTTCATCTTCATCTTCATTTTCATCTTCATCTTCATCTTCATCTTCATCTTCATCTTCATCTTCATCTTCATCTTCATCTTCATCTTCATCTTCATCTCTAAGGCCGCTAAAAGATGATCCTCTCACACTCACACCCACACACTTGCCCTTGCCCTAAAAAGTGAATCTTGAAACCCTAGATGTGATTCACTTAAATATTAAGACTTAAGAGATAGTATTTTTTATAATTCTGATGTTATTTGACAAATAAAAAATTTTTTTTTTATTTCAAACCCTAGATGTACATAAAAAGGCGCCTTTAGGGCGCCTTTTTCTCCCAAGTCGAAAAAAGGCGCCCCAGAGAGAGCCCAGAAAATCCCAACCGTCTGGGCCTATGGCAGGCGAGATGGCTGGCGCCCCGAGTGCCTGGCGCCTTAGGCGCGCCTCGGGCGCGCCTTTAATAACTATGTTGGCAGGAATACCAATATCAACATACCGCATAGGGGAATCAGTGTCTCAAAAGGCAATAGTGGGGATGTTAGACAGAGCAGCTTCGTTAATTGGCTGCATATAAGATTGGCCTATCAGAAACCTACTGGAGAGCAAAGTAAATGAACCCTTAAAACACAAATAATCAGATAACTATAACAGAATAAAACCATCGAGAGAGACAACAATAACCTGGTGATCAGTTCTTGGATCAGTAAGAATGAGAAGCCTTGGCTCGCTGAAAGATGTCTGAAGCTGGTTAGTGAACGTTCCAGGAGTGTGACGTCCAGCAATGGCATGAGCACCAGTATACTGTGCAAACTTCAATACAGCTCTCTGACCGTAAGGCCTGGCCGACTGGACGATGATATCTTGTGGGTTCTCAATCCCAACAATAACCCTGGCTGCCATCTGAAGCTTTTCCCATGTTTTCCCAAGGTTAATGATGTAAATTCCTGAAAAATATCTTATTTTAGGCAAATACTTTTGTATACCAGTTGCACAACTGGAGTGTATATTTAAAAGGTATCAGTTGCTTCAATAAACAGTATTAGTTGTTTCATTAAAAATTATTAGGTGTGCACTAGTTGAACCGTGCAACTGGTGCCCCAAGAGTTAATCTTTAGTTTAGAGCTAACTAGTACACGGACATATATAATGCCAACTTCACAAAAGCCTTGTCTAGATTGATCTCAAGTTGTTGTACACAAAACATAAAACTCTGGTAAACTTTCAATTTAAACAATTCAATTGCTAACTTACATTGTACAATTCTGAATCTATTTAGCATGATGTTCCATTTGGTTGACTAGATACACTCATTTGGCATTGGATGATAAAAATCTTCCTATTTCCGTTGTTCTAAAACTAAATTGTTGATTTTGATACTCAAATTTTTTATTTTATATGCAGTTAGAGAAATAATTCCAATTTAGTAAAAAACCAAAACTAGGAGAACAAACTAGGCACAGCAGGATGAGCTTTTATATAGGTCAACAAATATGCGAAGTAACACCAAAAGGATAAAATAGCAACAGATCTAACGACTTTATTCAGAGGTAGGATAGAAAGTATACAAGAGTGAAGGTACCATCATTCCGGCGCTTGAAAACGTAACGGTCCATTTGGAAATTACAATTTTTAGTGCCGAGATTAACTTCGACGGCCAACATCATCTGTATATCAGCCTCCTTCGTCGACAGTGTCCTTGCCGGAGTCGCCATTATTGACGCTGCTCTCTCTCTCTCTCAATCTCTTCAAGTTTTCAATAGCACAGAATCACTATTTTTTAAAGTTCCTAAAGTTGTAAAAGCTGGGCCGAATTGGTCAGGCCCACACATATGGGCGCCCAATTCGGCGCGCAAGACCTATCTATACATATATAAAAATAGGATAATCTGTAAAATAATTATTTTACATTTTTCATAATTACTATTTTGCTCATTCTTTCTCTCACTCTCTCCTTTTCACAATAGTTATGCCTCTCTCCATTTTAACCACTCCCATTTTTTTAGCACACTTCTCTACAATTTTAATAAAAAGAAACCGTGTGTTCCAAATATTTTCATTTTTATTTAGTAATAATTTTTTTCAGTTATTTTTATTATTTTATAATATTTTTTGCAATTTCCTATTTTAGTGGGCTTATTTAAAAGGATTTCGTCTTCTTCACTTTGAGTATGAAGAAAAATGCTTTAAAAATAAATATATTATCTGTAAATTACCATTCATTTGCATTATCACTGTTAATGTGGTATCACCACAAGAGTGAGACCACCCGAAATCGCAACTCTTCTCTAATTAATTAACTAAATTACTATGTAATTTGAATGTATTGTAATTTTTTTTTGTAATCTTATTTAATTGTGTTTTGTATAAAATTAAGTAAATACATTCTAAGATTACAATATTAATATGATAAATCATTCATTTGTGAAAAATTTTAATATATTTTTTTCTAATCAGCCTAATAACTTTAAAGAAGTGTATCTTTATTAATTTCATTGATTTTATAATTATTATTTTCATGAGATAATATTATTTAATTAATGTAATGAGTATTTTGCTATCTATTTCAATTCATTAAATAATTGATTTTTAAATGGGTTTTTCTGAAGCAGATTTAAGATAAATATTTTTTAGTTAAATTTTATTTGTTTTTCTTCTTCAAATATTCAATCTACTTACTATTATGTATATTTATATTAATTTATTATACATAAAATGTCTTAAATAACAATATTATTGATGTCGATAAACATTACATATATTTAAATATATAAATATATATATATATATGTAATTAAAGTTTCATCACTTTAAACCTTATTTTATCTTGTACCCCCTCCGTCCCAATCTTAAGGGAAGTCTTCTGTAAACACGAAAATTAAGAAATAGTGATAAAATGATAAATTGTTGGGGGTAGAAAGAGTTGTTTATTAATATTTTATGTGATAAAGTGATAAAGTGTTAGGGGGTAAAAAAGTTGTTTATTAGTATTTTATGTGATAAAATGAGTATTTCCATTTAAAAAAATGCTACATTAAGATTGAGACAAATAAAATGAAAAAAATTACATTAAGACTGGGACGGGGAGTACTATATAATTGAATTAACAAATCAAATTTAATATTAAATTATATAAAAAAAATTGCATACAGTATAATTATATTAAATTAGAGTTTTTTTATGAGACTATATATTTCATTCGTGAGGCAAATCTCCACTTGATATTTGAGTCATACTTCTCTAATTAGGTTAAATCTCTACAAATTAATAATTTGTTTTATAATATAGTTTAAGTGACCTATTTTATAAATTTATTTTATATTTTAAAATAATAAATTTTAGTAAGCCGAGCATCGCTCGGGTGAAATACTAGTATTTCTATAAAATATAAATCTTATATATATATATATATAAAAACAGAAACCGTCCCAAAGTTAAAAATCATTAAATTTTTCCGTAAAAATTATTGCTAAATCGGGAGACATATCTATGAGAAATTTTTTTATATCTTTTGAATATTTATTCTCAAAAATATTTGTAGAAATCGGATCTATCATTAAAGAAGGCAATGTGCTTGAAGAAATACCAACACCATAATAGCAATAAAAAGGAATCATAACAGCAAGCAGAAATTGTAAAAAGAAAGTAACCCATCGATCTGATAATTGAACGGTTTTGAAAAGAAAAAAAAAAGCCGAACGACGATCGCAAGAAGAAATTGTTGAGAATCTATTTTACAAACAACAATCCAATAACAGCAAAATAATCATAATAGCAATCATCAATGCCATCTAATTTTTAGGAACGACGATTCGAAATCGTCGGAGAAATAAAAACAGTATGATGCAGATCGCACACCAATCTCTATTGCATCATCAATATCTCTTTCTTGATGATCCTCGATTGAGGCTATTTAAGAATCATGCTTAAGTCATCTGAGTTCTCACTCACTCAATGACATCAGTGATTCAAGGGAACACATATAAGAATAAATGCAAACAATCAAACATAATATTCTAATGAGTGTAACACCATATATTTAATATTAAACAAATAATAATATTAAACCAATACTGAATATTATCTGAGTATTATGACCTTACAAAGGATTGTCTCTAGGACACTAACACTGACAATCTCCCACTTGAACTAGAGCCAATCACCTACATGTCTAACCCCTAGACCATCAAAATGTCTAGTGTGTACATGGACACTCAAAGCCTTGGTGAAATGATCAGCCAGGTTATCCTCTGTGGGGACACGTTCTAACTCTATCTCTCCTCTAGCGATTATCTCCCTTATCAAGTGATAATGCCTCGGTACATGCTTGTTTCTGTTATTGGATCTCGGTTCCTTAGCTTGCGCAACCGCACCAGTATTGTCACAATACAATTTTATTGGACTACTAGCACTCAGAACTACCCCTAGTTCATTTAAGAACTGTTTTATCCAGACAACTTCTTTGGCAGCTTCTGCCGCAGCAATGTACTCAGCTTCAGTTGTTGAATCTGCGGTAGTCTCTGGTTTGGAACTATTCCAACTAACCGCCCCACCATTGAGAACGAAAACATAGCCCGACTGTGATTTGTAATCATCACAATCGGATTGGAAACTTACATCACCATAGCCAGTTGCAACTAGCTCTAACTGTCCTCCGTAGACCAAGAAACAGTCTTTAGTACGTCTAAGGTACTTAAGAATGTTCTTGACAGCAATCCAGTGAGGTTCACCTGGATTCTGCTGGTATCTACCAGTAGTGCTAACAGCGAAGTGTTGAGGAATAAGTTGCACGGATCTATTCGGGATAAATATTTAAATACAAATTTAATTCTTATAATTATTACTAGCCTGAATTAATCCTATATTAATTCAAATAATAATCCAACAACAAATCATGCATATAATCAATTCACGTAAATCCTACGCATGCGAAATTTCTACGAGTTCACGTGAACGTACCTCTTGGAATGGTAATGACCTCGTTGATTAAACACACCAAAAGAACCTTCCAAAGTATTCCCTTAATCCTTGCTCGACAATCCGGTGGCAGGACGCTTGCGAACAATTAACAAAAGGAAAATAACCTTTGTTGCACCATCTTTGTGGATTTACTAATTTTTCCAGCACATGGAACTGTACTTGGGAATGAAACACTCATCCCCTATTTATAGAAGAGTGGTGGTCGAATTTTTAGGATAAAATAATATGGGAATTTTTTTTTCTTGATCTCCAAGAAATCTTGAATATATCTCATATATTTTTTTCTCCATAGTTAAAATATTCCACAAAATCCCAACTCCTCTTTGTTATGGGATATTTTCGAAAATTAGGGGCAAGAATCCAAGATTTGGATCTTCTTGAATTTATGAGATATTCTTGTATTTCAAGAAATACATATCTTTCATAATATCTTTTTCAAGAAAATCAAGAAAATCTTTCTTTCCCCTTTTTTCTCAAAAATTTCGAAATATACTATATGGATGACTAAGTGGGAGATTTCTTGAATTTAATGAGATAATCTTGTATTCCAAGAATACATATCTTCATTCCATAACAAAATTCAAAGAAAATCTTTCTCCCCTTTTAATCCATAATTTTCGAAAATAGGAGGAAAAATAAGGCAACAATATTTATTTTATTTTAAACACCTTTTTCAGTTATTGGACTTTATGTTGGGCTACTTAGGGGGCCTTTAGGAGAATTAAGATTGAACCTTCCAATGAATCTTGAATTATCAATATTGAGTCACAATATTATTCAAGCCCATAAATATTAATTAATCCCACTACATAATTAATATTGCACTATCCATCTTAACCCATATTACAGTTAATATGGCTCCCGGTTATTATTTCCAGTGTTTAAGATTATCTAGCCCATTAATTAATTCAAGCCACTGAAATAACTTTCCATTAATTAATATATTTTGTCCTTGGTTAAGGAACGGTTCAACATTATTATCCATACCGGAAACTAGTTCCACTTGCAAGATTTGGTATGATAAAGTTTATGAACCTCCCAAGGGGGCAAATCGAACAAGCGTACTTGCACACGATTCTCCGTATTAAATCTTAGCAATCACATGTGACCAATAATATTGTCCAAGATAAAAAGTATTGAATCTCGTTGATTCTCTACCCATGATAAGTCAAAGCAATAGTTACCAACCACACGTGATCCTATTTAAGGAACGAAGATTAAGAAATAACGAACCACTGAGGTCTAATTCTTCCTTGTTCAGTTCTGAAGAATTTGTCCTCCTGTAGGTCCTATTCAGTGCATCAGTCATACACTAGTGTAATCTCTTGGTCAAGACAAGCCAATCCGAGCCTTACACTTCAACCTTTCACGATGGATTGTTCATTTCCATCTAGGTCGTGAATGGTGTACTTTTAGTTACAAGGGATTGTTAATTTAATCTTCTGTGATCTGGTATCACTAAATTAACTACAATGTAACACGTACTATTTATTGAACAGTTATGCAGTAAATATATGTAACATTCGATGATATTTAAAGCATCAGTGATAAACAATTTATTTCAGTAAATAAGTCCGAAATTCAGTTTTGATTATACAAAGTAAAAGCATACTTTCCAGTATAATCCCAACAATCTCCCACTTATACTCAAAGTCTGCTTTTAAGTATACTACAACATGTCTCGTGTAGTTCTGTCGTGACATCTAATGTCACCTACACGAACCTAATAATTTCTCCACCTATACTCAAAAGCAGATTGGCGGCGATCTTGACACCCATTCCTTCCACATGTCTCTCGAATGTATTGAGGCGGACCCTTAGTGAATGGATGCGCTAAGTTGTCTTCGGCGACGCTATCTTTGCCACATCTATATCTCTCTCTTAACGATATCTCGTATAAGATGATATTTCCTTTCAATGTGTTTTCTTTGGCCTTGTGGGCCCTTGGTTCCCTTGAATTTGCAAATCGCCCGGCATTGTCACAATAAGCGATGATTCTCTTTGGGCAAATTCGGAACTACATTCAAGTCCACTAGGAAGTTCTTGAGCAAACCGCTTCTTTCATTTGCCTCATGACGATTACATATTCGGCTTCCATGGTAGAATCTGCGACGCATTTACGCTTGGCGCTTCTCCATGTCATGGCTCCTCCCCCCATGCAAAAACACACTCTGGGAGGTAGATTTTTCGAGTCTATGTCCGATTGGAAATCGAGTGCAGGTATGGCCGATGGGGATTAGACTATCTGGCGATAAATTAACATTCTATCCCGAGTTCTTTTCAGATACTTTTAATGTTTTTTAGCGCCATTCAATGTTCTTTCCCGGGTTACTTTGATATCTTGCCACCATGCCAACAGCGAAAGCGGATATCCGGTCTCGTATGACATTGCATACATAAGCTTCCGGCGGTAAGCATATGGAATGCCTTTCATGTCATCTATCTCCTTTTTTGTGTCTTAGGGCACATTTTCTTGGATAGATGGATTCCATGTCCAAAAAAGGTCTGAAGCCTTTCTTGGAATCTGCATCTTTGAATCGTTTTTCAAGGCGGTGTCATGTATGAAGCTTGCGATAAGCCTATCATCATCCTTTTCTTGCGATCTCGAGTGATCTTGATCCCAAGGATGTGTCGCGGCTTCCCCTAAGTCCTTCATATCAAACCTGTTTTTGAAAGCCATACCCTTACGATCGATAACACCTTTACATCGTTCCCGATGATCGAATGTCATCTACGATAGTACTAAGAATACCAATGCGATTCCGAAACACGCTTTATGTACACACAACTTTCGAACTCGTTTTGATCAAACCCATAAGACTTTATAACATGATCAAAACATTGGTTCCAAGCTCTGGATGCTTGTTTGAGTCCATATATGGACTTCATGAGCTTACAAACTAGGTGTTCTTGGCCTTTTTCAATGAAGCCTTGGGGTTGTTGCATATAGATCTCTTCATCAAGACTTAGTTAAGGAAAAGCCGTCTTGACATCCATTTGCCGATTTCAAAGTCGAGATCTTGTGAGAATCGATAAGAGAATTCGGATGGACTTGAGCATGGCTAGGGGAAAAAAAGTTTCCTCATAATCGATCCTTCTTTACGAGTATAACCTTTTTCGCCATGAGTCTTGCCTTGAAGGTTTCCACCTTCCCGTCTCGGGTTTTTTTTTCTCTTATACACCCACTTGCAACCAATGAGTTTGACCCCATTAAGTGGTTCGACTAGCTCCCACACTGTTATGATACATAGAACCCATTTCGGCTTTCATTCTTTGTTTGCCAAGAATCTGATCCTTGTCTTGGATTGCCTCGCCATATGTCCATGGGTGCGATTCGTCTTATCAGGAATCAAGTCCGAGGACTCTCCTATTCCCATGAATCTCTCGGGTTGTTTCACAACCCTCCCACTCTGACGAGTTCGGTTGTGTAAGTGTGTCGTTTGGTATGTCATCTTATACAGTTGGCATTGAGGTTAGCCCCTTAGCCCATTTAAGGTAATCTCTCACGGGTCTTCTTTTCGTTCATATAGTCTTCTTCCAAAAATCTAAAGTGGATGCTTATTAACACCTTTTGATCTTCGGGACCATAGAACATACACCCTTTTTGTTCCCTCGGGTATCCCACAAACAACCTTAATTACGATCGAGGATCCAATTTACCGGCTTCCTTGTCCAACACGTAGGCCGGACACCCCCAAATCTTCATGTGTCTCAGACTGGACTTGCGCCCGTCCACAATTCTTTGGGAGTTTTGAGAACCGATTTGGATGGCACCAAGTTGAGAATGTAGGTCATTGCTTTGTTTCAAGGCATGACCCCGTAAGCGACTTGGGAAGATCCGCATAACTCATCATAGATCTAACCATTTCTAAAAGAGTTCATTTTTTCGCTCTGCAACCCCATTTTGTTGAGGGGTTAAAGATGCGATTAATTTGGGATGCAATCCCTTCATCAGACAAGTAGTTTAAATACTCATTGCTGAGGTATTCGCCTCCGTGATCGGATCGTAGAGACTTGATACGTTTTTCCCTATGATTCTCTGCTTGAGCCTTAAATTCTTTGAATTTCTCAAAGGTCTCAGATTTATGCTTCATAAGGAAAATATAACCGTACCTTGAGTAATCATCAATAAAAATGACGAAATACTCATAACCTCCTCTTGCTTTGGTTGACATTGGACCATATACATCTGTGTGAACGATTTCTAACACTTCTTTGGATCTATTCCCCTTGGCTCCAAATGCCCTCTTGGTCATTTTACCCTCCAAACATGATTCGCAGGTTGGAATTGGTTCAACTTGGAGAAACTCCAGTGAACCGTCTTTCACCAACCTTTGGATCCTCTTTGGATTTATATGTCCCAATCTTAGATGCCATAGAAGTGTCTCGTTCACATCTGATGAACGTTTTCTTTTCTCGGAAATAGTTGATGTGTTATAGGATGCATTTCGTGAGTGGTGTGCACAGTTAATTGTATAGAGATTATTCGACAACGTTCCATGACAGATAAATTTATCAAAAAGAGAAATGGTAACAACTTTATTAAAAGTAACCGAATATCCATCAAGAAAAAGTTTAGAAACTGAAATTAAATTATTTCTAAAAAACGGAACGTAAAGAACATCTCTTAAAATTAAAACTCTGTCTTCAAAAGACAGGTGCACTTCTCCCACTGCTTCAACTGCCACTCTCGTAGCATTGCCCAGTGTGATGAGGATCTCACTCTCACTAAGTTGCTGGGTCCTCTTGAACCCCTGTAAAGTGAAACAAACATGATCAGTGGACCCCGTATCCACTACCCATAAATGGGAGGCATACGCCGCTAAGCAAGTTGCAACAACTAGTGTGTGAGAATTACCTTTCTTTCCATTCCTTTTGGGTTTGGAACAGCTGACATCCAATGTCCCTTTTCACCGCAGTTGAAGCACTTCCCCTTAGCTGGCTTACTCACTGCTCTACCCTTCTTCACCTTTTCTTTGCCATTGGCAACACTTGAGTTCACTTGCATGTGACTTTTGTCCTTTTTCTTGTTCTTACCACCCCTTGGCCTAGAAGAAGAAGAAGGTCCATTTGCCACCAAGGCTTGGCTCTTTTGCCCCAATATCGCCTCTGCCGAGACTAAAGCTTGCAATAGATCAGGCATCGAGAAACTTCGATTATTCATCCGGTAGTTCATTTTGAATCGCTCAAAACTTTTTCGGCAGAGAGTGGAGCACCTAAATTGATTTGGGTCTCGATGTCGATTCAGCGCCAAGTACCTCAAGTTTGTTAAGGTGAGCCATCATCCGGAGAACGTGTTCCCTCCACTAGGCGTTCCCTCCACCATTTTCATAGAGAGCAAGTCCCTCATGGTGATCGGACGAGCAACATGGTTCTGATGTTGAAACATCGCTTTAAGACTAGTCATGATGTCTGCGGCGGTCTCAGCGTTCGGTGTTGGTGTTGCAACACATCGACATAAAGCCAAGATGGTACACTTTGCCATTTCGTTGAACGCTCCCAAATCAACATACTCTTTCTTAACCGTTTTAGTTGACTCATCTTTTGGCTTTTCTGGTTTAGGTGTAGTGAGAACCCAGTTATGGCTTTGTGCAGTGAGGACAATAGTAAGTTTACGATTCCAATCAACGAAGTTTTCACCAGTAAGCAAATTGTCTTTAAGTATATTGAATAGTGGATTAAAAGGTTGCGACATGATGAACTGAAATAAACAATAATATGCATAAGCACAAATATATCACAAGGTTAGATCACATGCATCATATTAAAATCTCAAAAAATATGAACATGCATCGGCCAACATCTCAAAACAGTTTAAATAAGCCACGTGGGGTGGGTCATTATTTAAACACATTCAAGCAGGTTACAAACAAGAACAATTATTAAACCTTTAATATCCAGATTAATAGTTGGCTCCCACTTGACCAATATAAAATTGACAGGGACTTCAGGGAAGTATATGCATATCAATTTTATACCTAAGTAATAACCATGATTAAATAGAATCATTATTTCGCTTTTGAACGAGCCCGTGGGGAGGGTCATCGCCGCCACTAGTAATAATCCACAATCATCCATTTGGAATTCATTCATGTGAAAGCTAACTTTTGGCCGTCGATCGGGTGGGGGAATTTCTCCAAAAGAATTCATAAATAAATAAATCATGGAGGTCAAAATTAATTCAATTTTATTATCCGGAATAAAATTGTCAATTAATTATTTAAACATACTTAGTAATTTTTGATGGTGAGATTTTTTATTGGGCAACTCTCATGCAAACACATTTAAACAAATTAAATGAAGCACAAGAAAACACAATAATAAATCAAGCAAAGCGGAAAAATAAACATATTGGGCACAAATTATCCAATTGTCATGGTTTGATTTTTCTTGGCTTGATTTTGAAGAAATGTCATCTTGAATTTCTCCCACTCGATCGTCTCGAAAAGAACTCCGTCTCGAAACGCCACGCCAAGTAGCTCGCTGGATGGACGCCCGGGATCCGCCGACGTCTTGGCCAAGTCACCAAGATGCTCGGCATGCCTCGGCAGCTCTCCGCTTTGCCGTGTCTCAAGACGCCTCGGCTGGCTCGACAATGCTTCGCGAAGCTTGGCTGCGTGTCGGCCTCGGCGACCTCGGTAGGGGGTTCGGCAGAGACGCAGCGTACCACGCGCATCTCACAAGATAGATCGTTCGCCAACCTCGCCCACTCGCGGAACTTAGCGCATCCTGCGCGCGATCTCGCGCCGTCCTTCGCCACAAGATCCGCCCGTCCCGCCGCGCAAAAGCGCTTGCGTCGCCTATGCACCCACCAATGTGCGCGGCCTGACCCTCACGTGCGCTCGGCCCTCGGCCTCGTCCCACGCCTGTGCGTGCCTGCATGCGTTCGCGTCGCGCGTGTGCCTCCCTTGGCACGTTTTGCGCTACACACGCCGCCTACGCCCGGTTCTGGATCTTATCCTTTAATTCTTCGTCTCCGCCTCCGTTTCCGATCCGGTTACAATTTATTTACAAAAAATAAATAAACCTAGATCTAGACTAGTCTATTACATTGATCACATCAAACAAATCCTAATCTACTCGTGGATTTTCTCACGAGGCAAAACGATTCCGAACTAATCGAATTAAAAACCACAATTTATATGCATGCATAAATAAACACATTAAATTCCATGACAATTGGATACCTGCAAAACAGATCTAGCAATTCTACTATCCAATTTCAAATTTAATGAAAATGAATTAAATTACAATTTAAAAAATTCAGAGCCCGAAACCGAGGCTCTGATACCAGTTGTTGGGGAATAAGTTGCACGGATCTATTCAGGATAAATATATAAATACAAATTTAATTCTTATAATTATTACTAGCATGAATTAATCCTATATTAATTCAAATAATAATCCAACAACAAATCATGCATATAATCAATTCACGTAAATCCTACGCATGCGGAATTTCTACGAGTTCACGTGAACGTACCTCTTGGAATGTTAATGGCCTCGTTGATTAAACACACCAAAAGAACATTCCCAAGTATTCCCTTAATCCTTGCTCGACAATCCGGTGGTAGGACGCTTGCGAACAATTAACAAAAGGAAAATAAACTTTGTTGCACCACCTTTGTGGATTTGCTAATTTTTCCAGCACATGGAATTGTACTTGGGAATGAAACACTCATCCCCTATTTATAGAAGAGTGGTGGTCGAATTTTTAGGATAAAATAATATGGGAAAATCTTTTTCTTGATCTCCAAGAAATCTTGAATATATCTCATATATTCTTTTCTCCATAATTAAAATATTCCACAAAATCCCAACTCCTCTTTGTTATGGGATATTTTCGAAAATTAGGGGCAAGAATCCAAGATTTGGATCTTCTTGAATTTATGAGATATTCTTGTATTTCAAGAAATACATATCTTTCATAATATATTTTTTAAGAAAATCAAGAAAATCTTTCTTTCCCCTTTTTTCTCAAAAATTTCGAAATATACTATATGGATGACTAAGTGGGAGATTTCTTGAATTTAATGAGATAATCTTGTATTCCAAGAATACATATCTTCATTCCATAACAAAATTCAAAGAAAATCTTTCTCCCATATTAATCCATAATTTTCGAAAATAGGAGGAAAAATAAGGCAACAATATTTATTTTATTTTAAACACCTTTTTCAGTTATTGGACTTTATGTTGGGCTACTTAGGGGGCCTTTAGGAGAATTAAGATTGGACCTTCCAATGGATCTTGAATTATCAATATTGAGCCACAATATTATTCAAGCCCATAAATATTAATTAATCCCACTACATAATTAATATTGCACTATCCATCTTAACCCATATTACAGTCAATATGGCTCCCGGTTATTATTTCCCGTGTTTAAGATTATCTAGCCCATTAATTAATTCAAGCCACTGAAATAGCTTTCCTTTAATTAATATCTTTTGTCCTTGGTTAAGGAACGGTTCAACATTATTATCCATACCGGAAACTAGTTCCACTTGCAAGATTTGATATGATAAAGTTTTTGAACCTCCCAAGGGGGCAAATCGAACAAGCGTACTTGCACACGATTCTCCGTATTAAATCTTAGCAATCACATGTGACCAATAATATTGCCCAAGATAAAAAGTATTGAATCTCGTTGATTATCTATCCATGATAAGTCAAAGCAATAGTTACCAACTACACGTGATCCTATTTAAGGAACGAAGATTAAGAAATAACGAACCACTGAGGTCTAATTCTTCCTTGTTCAGTTCTGAATAATTTGTCCTCCTGTAGGTCCTATTCAGTGCATCAGTCATGCACTAGTGTAATCTCTTGGTCAAGACAAGCCAATCCGAGCCTTACACTTCAACCTTTCACGATGGGTTGTTCATTTCCATTTAGGTCGTGAATGGTGTACTTTTAGTTACAAGGGATTGTTAATTTAATCTTCTGTGATCTGATATCACTAAATTAACTACAATGTAAAACGTACTATTTATTGAACAGTTATGCAGTAAATATATGTAACATTCGATGATATTTAAAGCATCAGTGATAAACAATTTATTTCAGTAAATAAGTCCGAAATTCAGTTTTGATTATACAAAGTAAAAGCATACTTTCCAGTATAATCCCAACACGAAGGCCACATCTTGCCTTGTGCAAGTCATGGCGTACATGATGGAGCCAATTGCAGATGCATATGGTATATCCTTCATGCGCCGGATATCAGCTTCTGTAGAAGGATAATCCTTCTTAGACAGCTTTATCCCATGACATGCTGGTAGAGAACCTCTCTTAGAGTTCTCCATCGCAAATCGCTTTAGCACCTTATCTACGTAGGTTGACTGCGACAGTCTCAACATCTTCTTGGATCTATCCTTATGGATCTTGATCCCTAAGATGTAATATGCCTCACCAAGGTCCTTCATCATGAAAGTCCTTGATAGCCAATCTTTAACCGACTGCATAATAGGAATGTTGTTTCCCATAATTAGTATGTCATCGACATACACAACTATGAAAATAATATTTCTCCCACTGCGTTTATGATAAACGCATGGATCTCCGAATTTCTGATGAAGTCAAATGATTTGACAGCCTCATCAAATAGGATATTCCAACTCCTAGAAGCTTGCTTTAATCCATAAATGGACCGTTTGAGCTTGCACACAAGATTAGATTTTGGCTTAGATACAAAAACTTCTGGTTGAATCATTAACACCTCGTTATCAATGTTTCCATTGAGGAAAGCTGTTTTGACATCCATCTGTCAAATCTCATAATCTAAATGTGCTGCTACAACAAGTAAAATTCGAATGGACTTGATCTTGGCAACAGGTGAGAAAGTCTCATCATAGTCAATGCCTTCGCGTTGACTATAACCTTTTGCTACCAAACTAGCCTTGTAGGTTTGTACCTTGCCGTTTGCATCGATCTTACGCTTGTAAACCCATTTGCAACCTATGGGTTTTACCCCTTTCGGCAGTTCAACCAAGTCTCAGACTTGATTTGTGTACATCGAGTCCATCTCGGATTTCATGGCTTCATGCCACTTCTCCGAGTCAACAGCTAATGTTGCCTCAGTGTAAGTTCTGGGATCGTCTTTATCAGGAATCTCCACATCATCATGTTCCTCTATGAGGAACCCATAATATCTAGTGGGCGGATTACGAATCCTAGTGGACTTACGGAGCTGTGGTTGTGCAGGCTGTACATTCTGATTGTGAAAATTTTGTGGTGCATCGATTTCATCAATGTCCGGAGAGTCCTCAAGAGCAACACTTTCTGATGCATCTTGGGCGGAAGTTTGAACTATGATGTTCTCATTCAACCCACTTGGAGTTTGTTGCGAAGGCAATGCAACTTCAATTATGCTCCCACTGGCTGAAAGAGGATCACTAAGTGATAAACTTCCACCATGTGAGCTGCTGAATGCTTCCACTGATTCCATGTCACATTTCTTTGACAAGGTATCAGTCTCTTGGTTATCTTGTGGTTCTTGAATTTCTTCAAGTACTATCTTCTTACGGCTTTGGTCCTTGAAGACATAGTCTTCTTCGCGGAACCTAGCCTGCCTAGAAACAATTATTGTTTGTTTCTCAGGTAGATAGAAATAATATCCTCTCGTTTCCTTAGGATATCCCACAAGATAACCCTTTTTACCTTTGGATTCCAGCTTATCAGTGAGCATCTTTTTCACAATTGCGGGGCAACCCCACGTTTTGATATGTAAAAAATTTTTCTTCTTGCCACACCATAGTTCATATGGCGTATGCTCAACTGATTTGGATGGAATCATATTCAGAATGTAGATTGAGGTTTGGAGCGCGTATCCCCATAAGAATGTTGGAAGAGAGGAAAAGCTCATCATGGACCTTACCATGTCTAACAAGATTCGATTTCTCCTCTCGGATACTCCGTTCATCTGCGGTGTTCCGGGAGGAGTCCATTGTGATTGGATTCCATGTAACTTCAAGTAATCCATGAACTCGTGGCTAAGGTATTCACCTCCTTGATCTGATCGAAGAGTCTTTATACTCTTACCAAGTTGCTTCTCTGCTTCAGCTTTGAACTCCTTGAATTTCTCAAAAGATTCGGATTTGTGTTTCATAAGATACACATATCCATACCTTGAGAAATCGTCAGTAAAAGTGATGAAGTAGGCGAAGTTACCCCTAGCTAGAGTGGGCAATGGTCCACAAACGTCACTGTGGATCAACTCTAGAACTTCTTTGGCACGAACCCCTTTCCCAGAAAAGGGTTTGTTGGTCATCTTGCCCTTGAGACAGGATTCACAATTTCTATAAGACTCAAAGTCGAATGGGGTTAAGTAGTCTAACTTTCTTAACCTTGCAATCATGTTCTCATTTGCATGACCAAGCCTACAATGCCACAAGTAAGTCGGGTTTTCATGATTACGAAGTTTGAGTCGTTTGTTTTGTATATTAAGAATATTATGTCCACAATGCAACAAATATAAACCATTCTATAAAGGAGCATTTCCATAACATCACCATTAAGCGAAAAATAACAGTTATTATTTGCAAAGTGGAAGGAAAACCCTTCAATGTCTAACATATGCGAGTAATAGAAGGAACAAAATAACAATTATTCAGTTCAAGTCTAAAACCAGAGGGTAAGTCTAAAACATAAATGCCAACACGTTCAGCAGCAACTCTTGCTCCATTCCCAACGTGTAGGGCGACTTCACCCAGCCTAACTGCCCTGCTATGCTTGAGACCCTGCACATTAGTACAAATGTGTGAGCCACAACCGATATCTAATACCCAACAGTTAGTATCATTTGTGGACATGTTTATCTCAATAATAAACATACCTGTTCCAGTGGCTGAGACACCTTGTGTCTTCTTTTCAGCTGCTAGAACCTTACAGTCCTTCTTCCAATGCCCATTTTGCTTGCAGTGGAGGCATACATCTTTGTCCACCCTCTCCTTCTTTTGAATTCCACCTTTGGGATTAAGGATGTTCAGCTTAGAGCCTTTCTTTGCCTTGCCCCTTCGCTTCTTCTTTCCTTTCGGAGCAGAAGAAGTAGAGGCACTCACCATGAGCACGGGCTTTTCCTTAGTAGTGGAAGACTAAAAGGTCTTTACCATGTTATGCAGCTCGGGCATAGTCGTTTCCTTCTTATTCATATTAAAGTTTACTACAAAACTTGAATATGAATCAGGAAGTGACTGAAGAATGGCATAAACAACAACGTTGGTTTTGAGCTCAATGCCCAACCAACCAAGTTTCTCGATTAGCCCTATCATCTTCAACACATGAGGGGAAACGTTCCCTCCTTCAGACATCCGGCATCTAAACAGATCTCTCATCACTTCATAAATCTCAGAACGAGATTCAGAATCAAAGAGATCCTTCAGATGCTTGATCATCTCAAAGGGAAGCATTCTCTCATGCTGCCTTTGCAACTCGGGATTCATCCCGAGGAGCATAACACACTGAGCCTGGGAAGCATCATCTTGATGCTTCTTCTGAGCTTCAGCGTCAAATGCCTCGGCTTCTTCAGTACCAGTCTCCGGGGTAGCAGGGATTGGCGTGTCCAACACGTACTCAATTTTTTCTTGCCTAAGCACCAAACGCACGTTTCGGTGCCAGTCGAGAAAATTTGGCCCAACCAATTTGTTCGTTTCCAAAACGCTTCTCAGTGATAAGTTATTCATTTCAACAATCCTAGAAAAATAAAATAAAACGGGAATTAAAACACATAATTCCTATGATCAATATTCAGCAATCAAAATAAACATGGCCTTTCAAATTTATTTTGTCTCCATTATTTTCACATATTCAACGACCTCATCGGAAGAATACAAATTTATATCCAATATAAATCATAATGGACTAGGATCCACATTCCTACTATCATAATCCCAGCGAAGGCTGACTATCACAATAGCATAACTGGTAGGTCTCCAAACCAATTGCAAATTGCAACTCCTAGTTTGTCGAACCTAGTTCGACTGATGTCCCTTACACTTTGTCCCCGCGAGGTTGAGTTAAACAAAGTTAAGTTGGTTTACAACCATCAAGCGGCGACATTACATGTCCCTATAAAAGTTCCGTTAGATTTAGATCCGAGCAAAAGACGAGGGCCTTAAATACTCATTGGAACGAAATCTCTGGTTTTCTTTTAATTTTGATGGAAGACATCTTATCAAATCAATGAGAAAACCATATTTTAGCGAGGAACATTTTAAAGGCGGGGTATTAATTGCTTAATCGAGATCTAACATGTTAATCTACATCACGTTTGAGCAATTATTGGGCGCCGCCTACCCAAACATTATTTTACACGGACTAACACTTATATGGACGCCGTCTAACCCAAACAATAAATACGGTCCGACAGTTATTGGGTACCGCCTACCCAAACAGTTATAATGCGGACTGTAAAAGCGTTTAACGAATTAATTTTAAAATAGTTAAACAGTGGGATTTAATAATTCCTTTTAAAACGAATTTCAACAAATCAATTTTAAAATTCAATTTTAGAATATTAAATTTTAATAATTAATCTAATTAATATTAATATGATTAATCTAATTAATCATAATTTTAAAAGTCCCACTTTTAATATAATTTTAAAAATTTAATCCAATTAAAATTTAAAACTATTTTAATATTTATTTGACGAGGGCTCATGTGCAAATTCTAAAATTGCACGGAGGGGCCTGTCCTAAATCCAATTTCGACACAGCCCCTCCCTTCACCATCGCCAGGTTTCCAAAACCATTTTTCAATCGGGTCATCAAAATCAAACATCCAACAATTCATCAGTTTATCAGAAACTAAATTCCCAAAACTGTTCCAATTATTAGGGTTCAATAAGTTTTCAATTTTAACCAGTTCCAAACCAATCCAAATACCCAATCGGCAACCTCAGAATTCAAAATTCATTAGAAGAACAAAACCCAAACCAAGAACACACATGCATCGAGTAAGGGGCAGTAAGGGACAAATCGATGATGTGGCACAATCGACACAGGGGCGCGAGTCGCCGTCGCCACCTTCGCGCGCGGGGGACTCGCCGCCGCGAATACAGTGACGGGTTGGGGCCGCGCGTGAAGCCGTAGCCCCGTTCGCTCGAACTGGTTCAAAACCAGAAAACATCAATCGAATCGGCGGTGCACCGCCACTGATTTTTCTCGATTCTGGTGGCGCGCCCCACAAATCGAATCAAAACGGACACAGGGGCCAAGCTTTGAAAGGAATCGTGCGGCGAAGACTGAATCGAGATGAACTAGTGGCGCACCACCACGATTCGAGGAGAATCAGAGGAACAACTCCAAAAAGAGGCGAAAATAACCAGAGAATCGCGACTCAAGAGGGGGTGTCGAATCGGCGAATCGGTAATTCGGAAGAGGTGGGCCCGTGCGACCGGCACGAGCCACGACCCGAGGTCACTGGCTCGAGTGCCATTGCCGCGGCCCACATAACGAATTACAGCTGCGGGGCGGAGGGGTTTCTCCCAGAGAAAACCCTACTTTGGGGCGAGACGAAGAAGACGAACCGAAAAAGGGGGGCCAAACAAATAAGGGGTGCGTCTCATCTAATGAGCGTGCCCCTTGCACAATTATATCCATAAATTTATGCAATTAATCAAGAGCCTGAGCTCTAATACCACTGTTGGAATATAGAGGCACGTAAACACGTAATACTTGCACATAAAGGATTACAATAATCATAACAAGAAATCTTACAATAACTGTAGTACAGATTCCTCCACTATGGTATCCACGTAATCCCCTAGAACGGATCTGCACGATACTGCCAGTGTTGAATCCCAAGTTGAATCAGCTAGGAAAATCCAAACTTTAGATCTTATGAAGAGAATATGAAGTTACGTTTTTTGTGAATTCCCAAGAGTCTGTATATATAGGGGAGACCCAACTTAAATCTTAAGCTAACCCAATTAGGTAATTAAAACCCTAATTCTTATTTAAATAAATCTCTATGATTTATTTCCCCATATAAATCTCTACGGATTTAAATGCCTTATATAAAAATCTCTACGATTTATATATACATTAAATCCTATAATTATATTCCAAATATAATTATTGGGAATTCTTATTTAATTAAATCTAATTCAATTAAATGATATTAATAATAATTAATTCCAAATTAATCTATTATTAATTTATTCTCCATAAATTAAATATTAAATCCAATTTAACATTTAATCAACCAACTATAATCCGTAAAAGGGAACTACTTGTTGTGTGACCCATAAGCCCTCATATATCGAGCGATTAGTCAAATTAACGGTCTTAATTGAACCCTAGTCAATAAATCAGACATTCTCAATATATGAGGTACGTTGCGAGAAACATGCAACTACCTGTAACTGTAACGTGGGCAATTGCAATTACCTCATTTCATTCACGAATACTCGATTAGTCTTGAACATGATGAAGTGTCTATTCAAATAACTTAATCAATTTATCTCAAATCACTAATTGATCATTAGTGTCACACTTAGTCACAAAGTCTAAGATGACGTGCATTGGCCAATGACTTAGATCCAATTATGATGAGAAGGTGAGTATTCTCTCTAAATCCACTTTGAAGAATGAATCATTTTCTTGGTTCAACTACCACGCACATGCACTTCGTGATGAACCCAATCCAAGCCATATCTACCTATAGACGGGTGCAAGCGTCGGTCATGGTCAAAGTTCATCACTCCACACATGTCGTGCGTATTGACCTCAAGTCAAAGGAGTATCGCATCGCTCCCACTAACCGAGACACCCGTAGATATATATAGTGGAACTACATCAAACGGTTTCTCGGATGAGGTATACCAATACCCTCTAGGTATTTGTGCATCCATCATGAGATACCTAGTATCTCGTAGTAAGTGAAATCTTACTACACTCTCTAAGAGTATGATGCAGACCGCACACCAATCTCCATTGCATCATCAATATCCCTTTCTTGATGATCTTCGATTGGGGCTATTTAAGAATCATGCTTAAGTCATCTGATTTCTCACTCACTCAATGACAACAGTGATTCAAGGGAACACATATAAGAATAAATGCAAACAATCAAACATAATATTCTAATGAGTGTAACGCCATACATTTAATATTAAACAAATAATAATATTAAACCAATACTGAATATTATCTGAGTATTATGTCCTTACAAAGGATTGTCTCTAGGACACTAACACTAACAATTAGCTTTTCTTCTGACAAAAGTGGGACATAAATTTTTATTTTTTTGGCAAATATATACTATTTTTCTCTCATACACGAACCTAAATTTCCAAAAAACTTAAAATTTCTCGGTCCTACTTTGCGGAAACTCAAAATTTATGGACCTAATCTTGCGCAGACTTAAAATTTATTGTTGGTCAAATGCAGGCTAATAATATGGGATGAAGTTCCAATGATACACATGCATTGTATTGAAACACTTGATAACACTCTCCGAGACATAATGCATCTAACTGGTCAGTCGTCTTCGCAGCTGCCTTTCGGTGGAAAGACAATTTCATTCGGAGGTGATTTCCAACAAATATTGCCGGTAATCCCTAAGGGACGCTAACAGGATATCGTGTGTGCGAAAATCAATTTTTCATACATGTGGGACGCGTGCACAATTTTGAGATTGACGAAAAATATAAGACTCCAGAACGTAAATTTGACTAAAGAATTGGGAAAATTAAAATCCTTCTCAGAGTGGATGTGGCAATCGGTGATGGAACTATTGGAGACGAGACCGATGACGGTGCGGATATCGAAGTGCCCCATGACCTTTTGTTGAAATACGACGACGATCCTATTGGCACGATTGTGAGTAGCACGTATCCAGACTTCAAGAATATCGGGGACAAACTCAAATATTTCAAGGACAGAGTCATGCTTGCGCCCACTCTTGAGGTCGTCGATTCCATTAACGAATACATGATAAACATGAACGACCATGAGGCAATAACGTATTTGAGTTTCGACAATGTGTGCAAGTTTGATACGAATGTTGATATACTGGTCGATTTACATACACCGGGTTTCTTGAATAGCTTGAAGTGTTTCGGGGTCCCCAATCATGAATTAATTTTAAAAGTTGGGACTCCAGTTATGTTGGTCAAAAATATAGATCATTCGAGGGGACTGTGTAATGTGACTAGATTGATTCTGACAAAACTGGATGACTGTATACTGGAAGGCAAGGTCATAACAGGAAGCAATTAAGGTGAAATGGTGTTAATCCCCAGACTTTCCCTGACTCCGTCAAACCCGAGACTGTCGTTCAAGTTTCAGAGGAGACAGTTTCCGTTAATTGTCTCATATGCAATGTCGATAAATAAGAGCCAATGACAATCATTTGTAAATGTTGGCATATTTTTGAAGAAGTCAGCAATCAACCAAAAAAAATAAAAAATGTGGTTTTCAGAGAGGTTTTCTGGAATCTATAGTCATTTTAAACTCTAGTTATTTTAACACTAAATTATTTTCATGAACCCATAGTTGTTATCTGCTTTCACTTACATTTCGGCGTGTTTCAAGATTTTCAGTACTTAACGAATGTATTTAATTTAAAATTGTGTATTAAATATGAATCATTTAAAACATTATTCTTAAAGAGTTTTTCAAAAATCATATTACTCACTATTAAAACAAATGTTCAATTACAGTCGTGCATCGCACGGGTTCAAATACTAGTTAGATGTTAATAT